>CAWUFW010001193.1:2610000-2615000 GCA_963921515.1 Calotriton arnoldi
ATCGACACAAACTTTTCTGCTGAAAACCAGACAATGGATTCCTATGGAAGAAAATATAAGTTACTGGTAAGTACGGTTAAAATTACTTTTCAGGGTCAGGGCTGGGCTAAAAGATGCAGCACTGGGTTCTCTCCTGATAACAGGTGAGTAAATTGGAATTCGTACTTTGGTTGATTTTAGAGGAATATTATTAAGTTCCAAAACTCCACACTTAGAAGAATTTCCAAGTGAAACCAGTCAATGTTAGCCTATGGAAGAAAATTCAAGTTACTGGTAAGTACAGTTAAAATTACTTTTCAGGATTAGTACTGGGCTGAAAGATACAGCACTGAGGTCTCTCCTTATAACAGGTGAGTAAATCGGAATTCGTATTTCGGATGATTTTAGAAGAATATTTGCACAATGGTGAAGGGAGGGGCGGGGCCTGAGGTGACATCTGTGCAAACGCGCCCGTGGCGCGTTTTAAGTTGGGGGATTAAGTCCCCTTGAATCCTGAGGGTCCCTAGGGGCCAACTAGCCCACCAGGAACCTCCAATATGCGCCAGGGGCTGCGTTGCAGAGACGTGTAGAGAGGCCACACCCCTTTTACACCTCTCTGCAACGCAGCTCTGTGGCGCTTTCTGGATGTACCTGTTGGGCTAGTTGGCCCCAGGGACCCTCAGGATTGAAGGGGATTTAATTCCCCATCTTAAAACGCGCCACGGGGCCTGTTTGCACACATGTCACCTGAAGCCCCGCCCCTCCCTTCACCACTGTGCAAACGTGCCCTGTGGCGCGTTTTAAGTTGGGGAATTAAGTCCCCTTGAATCCTGAGGGTCCCCGGAGTCCAACTAGCCCACCATATACCTCCAAAAGCGCCACAGAGCTGCGTTGCAGAGAGGTGTAAAAGGGGCGTGGCCTCTGTACACCTCTCTGCAAGGCAGCCCCCTGGCGCATACTGGAGGTTCCTGGTGGGCTAGTTGGCCCCAGGGACCCCCAGTATTCAAGGGGAATTCGTTCCCTCTCTGCAAACGCGCCAGGGGCGCGTTTGCAGAGTGGTGAAGGAAGGGGCGGGGCCTGCGGGCCCGATCGTTTAAAAAAAAAAAAAAAAAAAAAATTGTCCCCTGAAGGGAGCTCTGTGGCCCCCCTTCCTTTTTCCAGTTTTTATGCCCTGGGGACCCCATCCCCCAGGGCCTTACCCCTTTTTTTATTACAAATGAAAAAAAAACGGGAAGGGGGCCGCGTGGCCCCCCTTCCCTGGGCCTGTATTGGCCCCGGGGACCCCATCCCCCGGGGCATGGCCTCGATTTTTTTTCTCGTAGGGAGGGGGCTGCGTGGCCCCCCTCCTCAGGCCATTTAAGGCCCCGGGGACCCCATCCCCCGGGGCCGGCCTTTCCGTTTTTTTAAAAAATTTTATTTTTTGGGGAGGGGGCCGCGTGGCCCCCTCCCGGGCCACTACTTGCCCCGGGGACCCCATCCCCCGGGCTGGCCCTCTCGTTGGGGACTGTGGGGGGTCCCCAATCACCCCACAGTCCCGCCGGCTCCCCGTGTCCTACGGGAGCCGGCATTAGCTTTACACATGGGGAGCAGCTAACATGCTGCTCCCCATGTGGAAAGCAGTCGGCTTTGGATATTGGAAGAGAGAGCAGGTTTCCCTGCTCTCTCTTCCAATATCCAAAGCAGTTTGCAATGACAGGACGGGAGCCGCGAGGCTCCCGTCCTGTCATTGCAAACAGCAGTGTCCCGGGGTAGGCACCCGGGACACTGCAGGAGCCGGCCCTGGGGGTGGTGGTCCCCAGGGCCATCAAGGGCTCCAGGAGGGGGCCGCGCGGCCCCCTCCCATTCAGTTCACAGCCCCGGGAGGTGGTGGTCCCCGGGGCTCTGAGGTCCGTAACGGACCCCCATATTTAAATGTTTAGTGCCCCGGGAGGTGGCGGTCCCGGGGCGGTCCCCGGGGCTTTTTGTAAATTAAAAATAAAACCAGTGTGGGGGGGCTCCAGCCCCGGGGCACTAAACATTTTAATATGGGGGTCCGTTACGGACCTCAGAGCCCCGGGGACCACCACCTCCCGGGGCAGAGTTCTGAATGGGAGGGGGCCGCGCGGCCTCCTGGAGCCCTTGATGGCCCTGGGGACCACCACCTCCCAGGGCCGGCTCTGCAGTGTCCCGGGTGCCTACCCCGGGACACTGTAGTTTGCTATGGCAGGACGGGAGCCTCGCGGCTCCCGTCCTGCCATAGCAAACTGCTTTGGATATTGGAAGAGAGAGCAGGAAACCTGCTCTCTCTTCCAATATCCAAAGCACATTGCTTTTCCACATGGGGAGCAGCATGTCAGCTGCTCCCCATGTGGAATAGCAATGCCGGCTCCCAAGGGACGTGGGGAGCCGGCGGGACTGTGGGGGATTGGGGACCCCCACAGTCCCCAACGGAGAGGGCCAGCCCCGGGGATGGGGTCCCCGGGGCAAGTAGTGGCTCAGGAGGGGGCCACGCGGCCCCCCTCCCCAAAAAGAAAAAAAAAAAATGGAAAGGCCGGCCCCGGGGGATGGGGTCCCCGGGGCCTTAAATGGCTTGAGGAGGGGGCCACGCAGCCCCCTCCCAAGAAAATAAAAAAGGCCATGCCCCGGGGGATGGGGTCCCCGGGGCCAATACAGGCCCAGGGAAGGGGGGCCACGCGGCCCCCTTCCCGTTTTTTTTTTTTTTAAATTAAATTTAAAAAAAAGGGGTAAGGCCCTGGGGGATGGGGTCCCCAGGGCCCAAAAACAGGAAAAAGGAAGGGGGGCCACACAGCCCCCTTCAGGGGACAAAAAACAAAAAAACGATCTGGCCCGCAGGCCCCGCCCCTTCCTTCACCACTCTGCAAACGCGCCCCTGGCGCGTTTGCAGAGAGGAACGATTCCCCTTGAATACTGGGGTCCCTGGGGCCAACTAGCCCACCAGGAACCTCCAGTATGCGCCAGGGGCTGCGTTGCAGAGACGTGTAGAGAGGCCACGCCCCTTTTACACCTCTCTGCAACGCAGCTCTGTGGCGCTTTTGGAGGTATATGGTGGGCTAGTTGGACTCCGGGGACCCTCAGGATTCAAGGGGACTTAATCCCCCAACTTAAAACGCGCCACGGGGCGCGTTTGCACAGTGGTGAAGGGAGGGGGCGGGGCTTCAGGTGACATGTGTGCAAACAGGCCCCGTGGTGCGTTTTAAGATGGGAATTAAATCCCCTTCAATCCTGAGGGTCCCTGAGGGCCAACTAGCCCAACAGGTACATCCAGAAAGCGCCACAGAGCTGCGTTGCAGAGAGGTGTAAAAGGGGTGTGGCCTCTCTACACGTCTCTGCAACGCAGCCCCTGGCGCATATTGGAGGTTCCTGGTGGGCTAGTTGGCCCCTAGGGACCCTCAGGATTCAAGGGGACTTAATCCCCCAACTTAAAACGCGCCACGGGGCGCGATTGCACAGATGTCACAGATACCACCCGCCCCCACCCATCACCATTGTGCAAATATTCCTCTAAAATCAGCCGAAATACGAATTCCGATTTACTCACCTGTTATCAGGAGAGACCTCAGTGCTGTATCTTTCAGCCCAGTACTGGTCCTGAAAAGTAATTCTAACCATACTTACCAGTAACTTGAATTTCCTTCCATAGGCTAACATTGACTGGTTTCACTTGGAAATTCTTCTAAGTGTGGAGTTTTGGAACTTTAAAATATTCCTCTAAAATCATCCGAAATACGAATTCCGATTTACTCACCTGTTATCAGGAGAGACCTCAGTGCTGCATCTTTCAGCCCAGTACTGAACCTCAAAAGTAATTTTAACCGTACTTACCGGTAACTTGAATTTCCTTCATAGGCTAAGATTGACTGGTTTTCAGCAAAAAGTTTCAAAGTGTTGATTTTCACAAACTACAAATATTCCTTAAAAATCGCCTGTATGACTTAAACGCATTTTTTCAACTGTTTACAGGAGATGCACCAGTGCTGGATCCAGGATCCAACACTGAGTAAGAAAAAGTAACGATAACAGTTTTTACCTGCTAAGTGAATTTCCTTCCATAGGATAACATTGGTGATTCTATGAGAAAAAGTTTCTAAGTGTCAACTTTTAAAATACAATAATATTCCTTAAAAATCACGACTGTAACCAAAACGCTTTTACTCAACTGTTTACAGGAGATGTACCAGGACTGAATCTAGGATCCAGTCCTGTGGTTACAAAAGTAATCCATAAAGTAACTAATTGCATTTAACTAGAAATTCACATTGAGCTGAATGTTGCATTGTGTTTGAAATTGTGTTGCCCATTGCAACAACTGTAACTACTGTACTTAAAAGTCTATTGCCTATCTGCAAAGTATTTAAACTAAAGTAATTCATTCTGAGAAAGTATTTTTTGTAATGTAATGTATAATGTAATTACAATGTAATTTAAAAATAAAATATGTAAAAAAAAATTGTTTCTAAAAATGTAGTAAATCAGTATGAAAAAAATTAATAAAACAATTAATACATTTAAAAATTGTCATTTACAAAACCTTTGAAATTCACTGAAAAAACCGTAGGTTTCAGGCACGTTATAGTTAGAAATTAGCATTTAAAAACCTTTGAAATTCACTGAAAAAACCATAGGTTTCAGACACGTTATAGTTACAAATTAGCATTTAAAAAACCTTTGAAATTCACTGAAAAAACCATAGGTTTCAGACACGTTATAGTTACAAATTAGCATTTAAAAACCTTTGAAATTCACTGAAAAACCATAGGTTTTAGGGACAGTTATAGTTACTTGGACATTGCACTCGTACAAAACCCGTGGAAATTCCCCCGTTATAGTTAGTTCAGCTAACTATAACTCGCGCCCCGCAATGCACTGCTGATGACGTCACATATTACATCACTCATGACATGGTCAGTGACATCACTGATGACATCTCAAATGACATCACTGATGACATCATCCACGTGATAATCTGATGCACCTCCTCACACCCTAATATAACCTTTGATACACCCACTCTAAATTACAGA
>CAWUFW010001193.1:2620000-2700000 GCA_963921515.1 Calotriton arnoldi
CAGGATTAATCAGGACTCTGATGAGGACAGAGACGTAAACGGGCAAGAAAAGCTTAAGCTTTGTGTGCTTTCACAGGAATACTGCATAGGTAGAAGGCAGATAGTAAACGTAGTACTGATACACATGCCATCACTTCATCTTCACCTACAGATTCAAACCCATTGGCGCTGCACTCCCCCAGATACTGAATTACCCCCTCACTCAACTAAGCAGATGGCTGCAAACCATACAGAACGCAGCTGACAGCCTCCTCACCCAACACCCCAACATGCACACACCTGGCACCTGAAACCGCTTCACTGACTCCCAATTCACAGCTCTTTTCAAACTGCTGAAACATACATTCAAAGTCTTACACAGCACTGGTCCAGCATACCTCAATAGCACCTTAGATTTCAGAAACCTTTCAAACACCTTTGCTTAGCATAGGCAGCACCAGAGCATGGAGAATAGATTCCTCCTAATTGGCTCCAAAAGGGCCTAATGACCTGCCTCTACATATCTGCGCCATCTCTAAAATTAGTGCATTACGAAAAAAGCTGAACACTTGGCTCTTCGACCAGGTTACTCCATGGTCACCCCTGACTGCTCCTGCATCCAACAGGATACCCTCTCGGTGATAGTGCGTTTTACAAAAAGTCCATAACATTACAGAGAACTCTGCACCCAAAGCTACACGTATGGGTAAGATGATTGTCCTGCTTGCCATGTTCATCCTTCGTCAGAACTTAGTAGATGTTTAGTTTGCTATATCAGAAGTACATTACAGTCACAGCACTGCACAAAACGGTGGATGGGACATATGATACGTTCTCACATACTACCCTATGTGACAAAAACTACAGTTCTTCATAGTTTATGACGTTCTCCTTAAGGGAACTTCTGCAGTATTTCTCACCATGTTTGCCTTAGTTTCAAACGTAGATATGCTTGAACACCCCTAACTTACATCCACAAACTAGAAGGAGTTGGATATACCAGTGAGTGCACTACAGACGCATGTAAGACATGTCTTCCCGAGTCTTGTGTGGCTATCATGGGAGCAATTAGTAAAGGTTCACTAGGCATGCGTTCGGTATTGATCAGAATGGAGGCGGTTACTTGACAGGTGTTAAAAATGTAGTCAAGCAGATTTTTAATTTGTTAAGGTTGTGGATGCATCAAATGTCAGCATGTTGCGCCATAAATGAGGATTCCGTCCTGTGGCGTATGGACGTGATGGGCCCTTGCATAGCGGCAGTATGTTGATGTGAGTGCACTGATCTATTGGATTAGGCCCGTGGACGGTGGTATGAAAATCTTGAATGTTGAGGCGTGAATGGACCATAAAGCGGTTGGTGCCTTGACACAGCTTTATGGCTCACCTTCAGTAGTCTTGGTTTCAATATTCAGATACTTAGATAAGTATTTATGCTTTGAAGCTAGCATTTCTGGAGGTGCTAAAACCAATCAGTGGTGGTGGTTTAACTTTAAAAAATTAGTACCAGATTTATATCTGTGGCGGTAATGATACTCCGCCGCCATGGCAATAGAGTATCCTTACTGTGAAGATAATGGGCTAGCCACCCGATATATATGTGGACAGAGTATTGGTGTGACCGTGGAGAAGATTACTCCATCTGTGGCATGGTTGCACCCCTCCCAAGCCCCGACTGAGTAAGGGCCATCTGGGGCTGACCTCTGTGTCCACCCACCAAATTTAGATGTGCAAACATACAGGTCCGTTTTCACCTGGAAAACCATTGTGGCAAGGGGCAGTGATAACTGTCTAATGATAAGATAACTTCTATGGTGAGAGGGGCATTTTTTTTTCAATTTTGTTTTTAAGAACTAAAAAGAAAAATTGATGGACGGCTACGTCATGTTGATGGAGTATTGCATCAAACATACACCGGTATTGACAGAAACCGCAGTTTCAGCGGCTCCTGTCAATGTTTTTGAACTGACCACCAGCTTGGTGGATATTTCTAAATTTGGCGGGTGGAAGAGTCTTAGGATGGCAGATGTTAGGTCTTTCGCCAGCGAGGTGGAGTTTTCTTTGTCAGCCAAAATGTGAATATGGCGCTTACCAAGTACTCGATTTTTTCCCCCAATGTGGGTAGCTGTGGATTTTGGGCCCTAGCTCAGCCGGCACCTAGGCAAACCTGCACATTTTTGAAAACTAGACAACCAGGGGAGTCCAGGGGTGCATGACTTTCACGGCTCTTACCAGGTAATTTTACCCAGAAGGCCTTGCAAACATCAAACTTTTGGTAAGAAACACACATTTTCATCACATTTCTGTGACGGAAAGACATGGAATCTGCGGAAAGCCACAGGTTTCCTACCACCCTGAGTTCCCATACTTTTCCCAATAAGACCGGTATGTGTGGGTGGCCCAAGAGAAAATGACACAAAAGGCCCTAAATCGCTATGTTGAGAGATGAGCAATAGGGGTAAGTGCTGTATTTGGGGCAGTGATGTGGCGCCTCCTATGCACACCTATGAACCACAGACATTTTTGATTACTAGCCAGAAAACCAGGGGAGTCCGGGGTGTTGTGCCTTGCAAATATCCCACAAGGTTTTCTTACCCACAATGCTCTGGAAACCTCAAACTCTGCCTGAAATCCCACATGTTCCTTCCATTTCTGTGATGGAACTTTTCGAATCTGCAGGAATCCACAAAATTCCTACCACTCTGCACTACCCCACTTGTGCCGATAGAAACGATGCCCCACTTGTGCGGCTAGGCCTAGTGCCCGCTACAGGAACACAAACCAAGGTCAATAGGACTCCTCGCCAGGGGACTCCTACTGACCTTGGCCTAGCCACAGAAGTGAGGAACCATTTTTATAGGGAGATTTGCGGGAATGCCAGGTAGAAGCAAGTTTTTGGCTCCCCACAGATTCCAGAACTTTCCATCACAGAAATGTAAGGAAAATGTGTTTTTTAGTCAAAGTTTGAGGTTCAATCACTCAGGGAGTTTAAAGCACGCTACTCGCCCATGAGGTTCTCAAGGCGCTGGGGGGGGGGGGGGAGAGGGGTGCAGCTCTGATTCAGGCAAAAAGCCAGGTCTTGAGGATCTTCCTGAAGGTGTGCAGAGTAGGGGAGCGTCTGATGTTGACTGGTAGCTCGTTCCAGGCTTTGGCTGCGATGTAGGAAAAGGCTCTTCCACCCGCTCTGGTTCTGCGGATGCACAGGGTTTCTGCTAGGGAGAGGTCGGCGGAGCGGAGGTTCGTTTTGGGTACGTGGAAGGAGACTCTTTCGTTGAGGTATTTGGGTCCGGTGTTGTGGAGGGATTTGTAGACATGGGTGAGTAGCTTGAAGGTTATTCTCTTCTCGACAGGGAGCCAGTGTAGGTCTCGCAGGTGTTGGGTGATGTGCTCATGTCGTGAGATGCCGAGGACGAGTCTGGCCGCTGTGTTCTGGATGGTCTGGAGTTTGCTTAGCAGGGATTTGTTGATTCCAGCGTAGAGGGTGTTTCCATAGTCCAGTCTGCTTGTTATGAGTGCGAGGGTGGCTGTCTTTCTGGCTTCGGGGGGGATCCACTTGAAGGTCTTGCGGAGGGTGTTGAAACAGGTGGAGGCGACGGCGTTGATCTGTCGGGTCATGGTGAGGGAGGAGTCGAGTATGATGCTGAGGTTCCGGGTGTGGTCCGTGTGGGTGGGGGGGTTGCCGAGGGGGGTGGGCCACCAGGAGTTGTCCCAGGCTGAGGGGGTGGGTCCAAGGACAAGGACTTCTGTCTTCTCTGAGTTGAGCTTCAGACAGCTGCTGCTCATCCAAGCTGCGACGTCTTTCATTCCTCTTTGGAAGCTGAGTCTGGTGGATTCGGGGTCCTTCGTGAGGGAGAGGATGAGCTGGGTGTCGGCATAGGATACTACGCTGAGTCCATGCTGTCTGACGATGGCGGCGAGGGGGGCCATGTAGATGTTGAAGAACGTGGGACTGAGCGATGATCCCTGGGGTACTCCGCAGTTGATCTCTTAGGGTTCGGCGACGAAGGGCGGGAGTCCAATCCTTTGGGTTCTGCCGGCGAGGAAGGAGCGGAGTCAGTCGAGGGCGGTTCCCTGTATGCTGGCATCGTGGAGTCTGGCTGCGAGGGTGCGGTGGGAAACGGTGTCCAAGGCTGCGGAGAGGTCCAATAGGATTAGGGCTGCGGTGTGGCCTTGGTCGAGGAGCATGCGGATGTAGTCTGTGGCGCCGAGGAGGGCGGTCTCGGTGCTGTGGTTACTGCGGAGTCTGGATTGGGAGGAGTCGAGGAAGGCATTCTCTTCGATGAAGTTTGTCAGCAGGGCGTTGACGATCTTCTCGGTGACTTTGGCTGCTAAGGGAAGGAGAGACATGGGTCGGTAGTTCTTCAGGTCCGTCGGGTCTGCAGAGGGTTTCTTGAGGACGGGCTTAACTTCTGCGTGCTTCCAGTCATCGGGGAAAGTGCCAGATTCGAAGGAGGCGTTGATGGTGCGTCTTAGTTTGGGTGCTATGGCGGCGGCGGCTCTGTGGTGTATGTGCGGCGGGCAGGGGTCCGTGGGGGCTCCTGAGTAAGTGTTCTTCATGGTCGCGGTGGTCTCTTCGGTGGTGGCCGGGGTCCAGGCGGTGATTGTGGTCTGGCTGTCGTCGCTGACGGGAAGGGTGGTTTCTGTTCGCTGAAGTTGTCGTAGAGGGCCTTGACAATCAGATGGAAGTAAGAGACGAGCTTGTTCCAGAGGTCTTGGGAGGGGGTGATGTTCGTGGTTTCGCTGGGGGGTTTGGTGAATTCTTGGATGATGCTGAAGAGTTCCTTAGAGTTGCTGGAGTTGGCGAGGATCTTGTTCTGGATGAAGGTCCTTTTGGTGGATTTGATGCGTTGGTGGTATTCTGTCATGGCGTTCTTGTAGGTGGTGCGGTCTTCCGAGGATTTGCTGCTTCTCCAGTTCTTCTCGAAGCGTCTGCAGGTGCGTCTGGATTCTTGGAGGTCAGTGGTGAACCAGGTGGCCTTCCTGGGGTGCTGTCTGTTGGGGTTACGTAGGGGTGCGAGCTTGTCTGCGCAGTTGGTGATCCATCTGTGGAGTTCTTTGGATTGCGAGGTTGGCGTTGGTCGGGGTGGAGGGGGCATGGCGGTTGAGGGTGGAGTTGAGCTGTTCCTCGGTGACCTTGCTCCAGTTTCTTCACGGCGGGCAGGGTGCAGGTTTGGGGGCGGTGTGTTTGTTGACGTGGAAGTGTACGCAGTGGTGGTCCATCCAGGGGGGGATGTGTGGTGTGGCTGAAGTGGACGTTGTTACCTCCTGCGAAGATGGGGTCGAGGGTATGTCCTGCCTTGTGGGAGGGTGTGGTGACGAGTTGTTTCAGTCCGAGGTTGTCCAGGAGGGTGGCGGAGTTGCGGTCGCTAAGGTTGTCGAGGTGAAAGTTGAGGTCTCCGATGAGCATGTAGTCCAAGGAGGCGATGGCGTGGGGCGCAATGAGGTCGGCGATGGTAGTGGTGAACGCGGTGCGAGGTCTGTAGGAGAGGGTGCCTCGTAGGGTTGTTCTGGGGCTGGTCTGGATCTGGAAGTGGAGGTGTTCGGTGGTGGGTGGGCTGACACTCGAGCTGGAGGTGGTCAGTCGGAGGGAGCTTTTGTGTGTAATGGCAAGTCCTCCTCCTGGGCGGTTGGGGGGGTCCTTCCTCTGAATCTTGTATCCATCGGGATGGTGGTGACGATGACGGGGGCGGAGGTGGAGTTGGTCCAAGTTTCTGTGAAGAAGGCGCAATCTGGCGAGAGGGTGTCGATGAGGTACCAGATCTCTACGGCGTGTCTGTGCAGGGAGCGTACGTTGAGGAGGATGCACCTCAGGGCTTCAGTGGTGTTGGTGTCCGGTGTGTGGGCGGCGGCCGTGGGGATGCCGGGGTTGGTGAAGGTTTGGCGGCAGTGTTGGCAGGAGAACTGGCCATGGGTGGTGTTCGGTGTGGACAGCTGGCAGTTGTTGTTCCTTCAGGGGTTGAGTGCGGAGGTGGTCGGAGATCCAGGGTCTCTGTCGCTGGTCGGGTCGCGGACGGGTGCAGAGGGGCTTACCGTTTGCGCGCCTTCAGGGTGCTAGCGGCATCCCCGCTGCGCGGCCGCCATTAAATAGGGAAGGAGGAGGGAAGCGCAGCTGGGAGGCAGGAGCGGGAACCGGCAGGTTGGAGGAGCCGCACGGGGCAGCAGCGGCGGGAAAGGGCGGCAAGCGGGCACGGAGGACAACAGCCAGGTACAAAACGGAAATGAAACCGGCAAAAATCAAAACAGAATACAGAGGTGACAATAACAATAACAAGGCACAATACAGAAAAAGACAGAAATGAAAGACAGGACCAAAGACAGAAACGGGCACAAACACAGAGACAGACAGCAGCGGACCAGCAGAAGAGCAAGGCTCTCCCACTGGACCACCAGGGATGAGGAGCAGGCAGGAGCCTGCGGGTGGAGGAGGGCCTCTAACACCTACCGGACAGAGGTGAACGGGGGCAGCGGCACAGACAGCGAAGCTGCTGGGGGAGAGAGCAGGTCTCTGACCAGGAGGTCAGAGGTCTTGCCTCTGGACCTCTGGAGGTTCAGGTTTGCAAGGGTTTCTGGGTAAATAAAACCTGGTGAGAGCCACGCACATCAGACCACTCTGGACACCCCTAGGTGTCTAGTTTTAAAAAACAAAATAGGTTTGCTAGGTTTCCCTAGGTGCCAGTTGAGCTAGGCTCCAAAATCTACAGCTACCCACAGTGGGAAAAAAAAGAGTCCGTTTTCAGTGGAAAATGCAATGAGTCCATGTTGTGTTTTGGGACATTTCCTGTTGCGGGCACTAGCCTACCCACACAAGTCAGGTACCACTTTTATCAGGAGACTTGGGGTAAAGCCGGGTGAATGGAAGTTTGTGGCTACCTGCAGATTCCTGAACTTTCCATAACAGAAATGTGAGGAAAATGTGTTTTTTTAGTCAAAGTTTGAGGTTTGCAAGGGATTATGGATTAAAAAAACCTGGTGAGAGCCACGCAACTCAGACCACCCTGGATACATCTAGGGGTCTAGTTTTCAAAAATATACAGGTTTGCTAGGTTTCCCTAGGTGCCGGCTGAGTTAGGGTCCAAAACCTACAGCTACTCACACTGGAAAACAAGGGTCAGTTTTCAGTTTTCCTGTCGCAGGCACCACGCCTATCCACACAAGTGAGGTACCATTTTTATTGGAAGACTTGTAGGAGCATAGAAAAAGAAAGAAGACATTTAGAAAAATACCCTCTAAATCATGCGCTACAACGGGTACTCACAAATTCAGAGATGTGAACATAACCACTGCATAAACTCCATATCTTGTGCCCATTTCAGAAATATATAGGTTTCCTTGAAACTCATTTTTCACTCTGCCTATTTCACTATGTGAATTGTTCTATACTTGGTACTAAATGAAAAACCTTCTACAGTGCAGCTGAGTTATTGGCTCTGGGTACCTGGGGTTCTAGGAAAACTACAAACTCTGTATATCCCCACAACTAGAAGGGTCTAGCGGATGTAATGGTATATTGCTTTTGTAAATTGGCCATCGTGACAAAAAGTAACACATGAAAATGTTGTCACAAATGGCCATTTATTCCTACTCATTTTCAATATTTTTTTATTTCTACAGTTATTTTTCTTGGGGAAAGCTTGAGGGATCTACACATATGACCCCTTGCTGAATTTATTATTTTTCCTACTTTTCAGAAATCTATAGCTTTCCTGGATCACCCATGGGTTCCACACTGGTTTCCACCACAAACTGGAAGTAGGTTGAAAGCACAAAAAATAGGAAAAATGGGCTGCCTCTTTGAAAAATGCCAAAACTGTGGTACAAAATTAGTTTTTTTGATTCAGCTCTCCATATTCCTTAAAGCTGGGAAGATAGTGACTTCAGTACAGCAAACCGTTCGCTGATACCAATTTTTAGGGGAAAAAAACAAACACTTATCTGGAGCACTTCTTCCCAAAAACGCAAAAGTTTGCTATATTTTACCAAATTTCTCAGTCCTCTCCAGGGGAATTCACAAACCATGGGTACCTTTAGAATCCACAGATTGCTGAAAAAAAGGATGCAAATTTGATGTGAATACCTTATGTGGAAAAAAAGTAATGAAGTCCTAAGCGCAAACGGCACCAAATACCCAAAAAAAGGCTCAGCACTCGGTGGGGTGGGGGCAAAGGCCAAGTTTTGTATAGAAAGAATAAAGTTACAGCAATTTAAAGGTGGTGGGTAAATTATAAATTTACGGTATAACTAGAACTTTACATTTCTAATGTGTTTGTAGTCTGTTTGTTTTTTGTTGTTCACTTGAGCTTCGAGCCCCAGTCTTGGACAGAGTACATCACTCACTCTTATAACTTGGGGTCCTACACCACAAGGGTTGGACTGGCCTATAGGGCAATCAGGGAGTGCCCGATGGGCTGGTCTGATAAATCAGTGTGTAGGCTGGTTTTTTAGCAGCTTGGAGGCCTGTTTTATGGCAGGGCAGGCTGGTTTTTAGGTCTCGCCTAGGCAGCACATGCGCGCTGTCTCTTCGAGACATGCTGTATCTACAATATAGGCTTCAAGCACACCCATCTTTTTAATTGGGTCCTTTTACTGTCCCTTGTAAATTACAGCTTTTGATTGGTGAAATAGCTTACTAGTCCCTCCTTTTGGACTTTTGCAACCTCCCAAATGGACTGCCCCTGCTACATGTGCTCTTACTCTTCATGTTATTTACCATTTTTTCAGAGCACTCTTTTTTTGGTTGGCCTGCCTCTACTCCTGTTAACTGTTGTGTTTTATTTACTTCATGTGTTACGCTTGTCCTCTGTTACTGCTTTCCCCACCCAACCACTCTGAGTGCTGTCCCCTTCGACCCACCCCAGGCGCCACGCTTCAGGTTTCAGCATGGCACACGCTTTCATGCAATGCGACCGCTTCAGGGGGCTGTACGCTTTTCTTTTTTACTGCACAGTAAAACTTTGTACTTTGCAGCTGTATTTTAAATTCAAGGATTTAGTTGGATTTTTTCCGACAACCTGGAGAAAGTTAAAATTGTAGTACGATTTCGTTTTTTAAATTACAGTACATGCTTCTTATTACCCGGATTAAAGTCCCTTCAAACATGACGGCCTTCCGTACACAATAGTAGGAGCTAGTTTTGTCTGTCTTCATGCTCTGTGCCGTCAACTGTAACGGCATTCGCTTCAACAGCTCGCAGACTGGCTCGAGATCGGAACGTTAATGTAGGGCGGGAGTACCGGTCCTCTCCAGCGCAGTGATTGGCTGAATTTCCACACATTACCTGTGGGTCCTCTTTACTGGTTTCTGGGTTGTCAAGGTGTCGTTCAGGGTACTTGTTGGGGAGAAGCGGGTCATTGATTACACAGTAAAGGTGAGGCATTACAGGAATGTTTGGGATCCACACGGCGGGATAAGGGAATTTGCTCAGAATTATACTGCCTGTGCATTCCACACTGCTCCCCACAAAACTACTTGACCTTTGTCTATGTTAAAAAAACATAAAAACACGTGAGCAGTATGCCCTGTCAAGATATCAAAGGCGTGGAACCAACAGCACCAAAAAATGAAGAAGCGGCATGAAGGTTATGACAACGGAGATCTGATGTGGGATTAAAAGTTTAAGGTTTTACAGAAAAGTGTTGTCTGACGGGCGCAAGACTCCATTTAAGTTATGGGCTGGACAAGTGACAGTTACATGAATGAGTCTGTACATTAAGTTGTGAGGTACATGTTGAACGCCCACACTTCCTTTTTAAACTTTAATCTCCTTTTTAGGTCTTCCTCAGGCAGCAAAAAGATAGGGTTAGGTACTATGCATTGGCAAACGGCTCCACTGTATGTAATGTTTCTCTGCCCTGCCTCGTCAGCTCTTTGTGAAAATGTTTTTCTGCATAGCACATAGTACAGTTTGATTGACTTCTACATACTTAATTTACAGAAGCTTATTCATAAATAAATGCCATATTCAGAGTACTGTAGACTAAAGCCCTCCGCTACAGTGTGAACCATCCTTAAGCCCACCGGGGAGCATTCTACAACATAAGGATGATAAAACTGCTCATTCTTTGGTCTCTCTGCTGAGATTGACATCAAAGAGGACAATGTGTAGTAAAAGCGATAGGAATTTCTTCGAAATGTACATGGTGAAGAATAAGTAAAGTGTACATTTTAGTCTATCAGGGTCTCCATAATTTAAGCATAGTGCTTCGAGTCCATTCTGTAAAGTGAATATATTAGACTACCACAAGTTCATCTTACTTTCAGAAAGTAAACCAGAGTTTGTGGTGACCTTAAATGTTCAGATTTCAATGCATGTTTTTTTCTATGGACAATCCGCTCACATACTGCACTAAGGCAGCAACACTTGTGCGCCTAAAACGCTGTCTTTAATAAATGCTTCAGCTGAATCATAACGCGCGAGTCCCCTGTGCAGTAAAACCAACGCAGAGTAGACAGCTGAATAATCCTTTCTGCCAGGGTATCCACTGCCAGAAAGAAATGCAAATGTGCACAACAAGGTAATTTACAAATATAAAGGAGGAGCCGGTCCTGGTTTTAATTGGTTGAATAACTCAAAACTTTATGATGTTAAAGATTTATTTTTATTCAATGGTAGTGCAAAGAGTTAACAACTTAGCTGTGAAGTGCGTGCTTTCAACTGAATTTATATAGCGCTTACTAGTCGGGACTACGTGTTGAAGGGACAGTTATGTAAAACAAATTGCATTATGTACAGTCTGGCTATTACTAAAATCGAAATTTTGGAAGCACCAATGTATAATAAACCTTTTTGTAGAGGTCTGTGTTATACTGTGTGTAATGCAAGTTTTAAATAATAATTTACATATTCACACAGGTTCTGACCTCGTAGCACTAAAAAAACACATCAATATTTTCCATTGCACCAACCAAGATTTAATTCTGGTTCCTGGGGCCAGCATGTATTCCGGAATCAGACTGTGGGACCCAGTGTGTAGTAATTGTATAGCTCTTCAATCCCTGGTGGCACAGCACCCAGGGTAATATGCTGCATGGCTTAACACTTAAAAGGTCCCAAATATGAGAATTATTGGCTATGCTAATGCTTGTTACAGTTGATTTCCCGGATATTACCACAAACATTGCCTGCAGTAAACAAACATACATGCAGTCGCACACATCTTGCACAAGACCCATAGAGCTTGCCTTTTTAAACGTTCAAAATAGGCTTGATTTAGAACGTTTCTATTGCTATTTGGTCCGCTGTTAGAGACCGCTTTTATTTCGGTGTCCGGGACTATTATTTGTCCCAGTCCGATCACGTACACCACTGTCTTCCTTCCTAACCAGACAATCGAGCAGCAGCCTAGTCTGTTATGCCAGAAACCGGTTGTCACCGTCAGGCCCGTGACTCATTCACCTCAGGTTGTAGCGTACCTAAACCTCCACTCTCTCCAAAATGTGCAGCAACAGAGCCTAGTCAAGGGAAGGGATCGGAGAAAGCCAATCGTCGGCTCCACAGCCAACCAACACTTTTAGAATTCTGTATGGAGTACTAGGATTGGCTGGGTTATTCTCAATCGACTCAACCACAGGTCACGGTGCATATTAGCAGTACCGCACGCTTCCGGGTGGCTCGCAGAATATGTTCAGGCGTGGGATTGGTCGCTATCTAACCCGGAAGTGTTACATTTATAGACAAATGACATCCGTTGATAAATCTGCTGTGGACGGCGGTCGGGCATGAGGCTGAATTTACTGCTGACCCGTGTAAGTAAAGAACAAGTGGTAACCGTTAATGCTCATGATAGTAAAACACCTCGTCTGACAGGTATATTTTACAGCTATTAGGTTTAATGTCACGCGAGATCTCAATCTATAGTTTTAGCCGTAACGTATGTATCCAGTTTGAGACTAATGAATCTTGTGTGTAATGAACAGAGGTCTTTGAATTTTTTCCAGTTGTGTTGGATGGTTGGGAACGGGAGCGTTCTCTCAAGCTAACGACGTCTATCTGCACTGATACGCTCTCCCTTCACTCGTAGCCTCACAGCCACGATTCAGGAAGCTTTAAACGTCCTTACATAAAAAAAACAAAAATAGTTGACAGCAGACTCTTTAAGAAGCATGAGATACGGCTAGATCTGCCGACTTCAGAAATCGGGAATCCGGCTCGATTCCCGGCCTTGACTCATCATTCAGTGGGGCAAACGAAAAAAAACCGTAACGCCAGATTTTGTAAATCGCACTAATGCCCTATAGGGTCGTTCTCTTGCTATAAGAAAGCTTCAAAACCAGCATGTGCTAAAACTGGGCGAGTCCAGGGTCTGGCTATGCTCTAAGAGCCCATGCACTAGCCGAGTCCTAAAGATAGTTAGCATCTAAATGATGCAGCAAACCGAAAGTCAAAATGTAATAATCTTATGCAATTAAAACACGTATTTATTTAACATTCAGAAGCGTTTCACCTTAATACATCCAATTATTTTTGTGCAGGGCACTTCCTGAACTCTCGTATTGGAAGCTGCCCTCATACCTGATAAAGAACAAGCATTTGCAATGGAAACGGTCTCGCCTTTGGGACCTTATATGTATTTATCTATGCAGCACATTAGCCTGGGGGCTGAAACATCTACTGTTCTTTAACATGGAGGGAAAGTAAGCACCAAACTGCGTGACACACCAGGTATGGGAACACATGTAGAAATATTGCCTTTCAGCGGGCATTTCTCTATGTGGAATAACAGTAGCCCACCTGTGTCATCATAAGATGCCTTTTACACCATGAACAGGGTTACTAAATTCACATCTCAACTTATGCAACAAATATGTAAAGCTTTACAGAGAAAGCTTTCTTCATGTGGGCCATTTATTTTTTGTTTTGCAATAGATTTTACTTTATTCTTGAAAATCAAAATTGGTGAGAGGGTGCAACACACGTTTTACCCTCTTTAAACCCTTCAGAGGAACCATCACACTGGCAGCTAGCTGCTCTGAAAGCATGAAGATCGCCAGACAGGCAGGAGAAATCTCTAAATTGGGCAAGTGGTCCTCTTACAGGGAAGGGAGACCATCGCTACCGACCAAGGTCCAAATTACCCCCTGGGAATGTAACGGAAACATTTCTTTCAAAACACACATTTGAACAGGGCTCTGTAATGTTGATCTGAGTGCATAAGTGATGTTTTGTTATATTTTATTGAGCTCTTGTGCAGCTTGTACGCTGAAACGGCTTCATGGTACGTTATGTGACTACACTGTGGAACAGTCAAACCCTCTGCCACTTGCAATGTCACTGTGCACTGCCAGTCTGACTTTGTGAATGAAGTACAAGTGTGTTGACAGTAAAACAGTTTCTTCAGTCAGCATACCATCTGGCTAGCATGCCTCACAGTTGAGTCTGCAGCTGACTCCAGTATTGTCATGACGGAAACTCCCAGCATTCCAAGGTTGAGAAATGGGAGGGGCGAAGGGGAAGGTCGCTTCTAAAACACGTCTACGGGAAAGGCTGACAATTACAACAGTTACCTTAGGTAGTGAGATGGAACTCAGATTGAGAGGGCAACACAACGAAAGACTGATCTACATCTGAAAGTTAAAGGAAACTTCTCCGATTCCGGAGCTTCCTCTGCTTTTGAAGGTGAAAGTGGGTGTTTTCTCCACCGTACCAAATGTATGCTGGAATAAGTCACTTTCCAGACGAAAAACACTCGCAATCAGAGGGTTTTCCATTACCGGCTCTCCCCCAGGAGTGCTGCACGTCCGTACAGCGTGCACTGGAATGCATTGTTCATCCCATCCAAATATGCAGGGAGCACCGTCCGTGCCCCGCCCCCAACCGCGGCATCTCAGAAAAACATGAAATCCCAAACCTGACACATTTTGTCAGAACCCTGCAATAACAAAGGCTCAGAGAGAGGCAGGGTCAATGCAGAAACACAGCGTGAGCTTTGTTATTGCAGAAGCTGCATCGAGTCGCACTGTGAAAAGTCGGGTCGGCAGCAGAAGTGAGCAGCATCATGACAAAGTGTGAGAGTGCATGTCACGCGTCACCCTGAAAGCACCCCGTCCCCATCCCATGGACGTTGTTGCTAACCTTCCCTTTCAGCTCCGTGAACTGTGATCACGATCTAAGCTGTGCTCTTTCCATTAGATCAACAGGAAAAGTTACGTTTTACAGCACCCACCCAACAGAGAGTCTAACCGCACTAAAACCATTCATACCAAGAGTCACGGACTGTGGCAGGGAGCACTGTCCGCGCCCCGCCCCCAACCGCGGCATCTCAGAAAAACATGAAATCCCAAACCAGACTCATTTTGTCAGAACCTTGCAATAACAAAGGCTCAGAGAGAGGCAGGGTCAATGCAGAAACACAGCGTGAGCTTTGTTATGGCAGAAGCTGCACCGAGTCGCACTGTGAAAAGTCGGGTCGGCAGCAGTAAAGTCGGCGCCCCGCCCCCAACCGCGGTATCTCACAAAAACATGAAATCCCAAACCAGACACATTTTGTCAGAACCCTGTAATAACAAAGGCTCAGAGAGAGGCAGGGTCAATGTAGAAACACAGCGTGAGCTTTGTTATGGCAGAAGCTGCATCGAGTCGCACTGTGAAAAGTCTGGTCAGCAGCAGAAGTGAGCAGCACCTCCCTTGCGTGCATCATGACAAAGTGCGAGAGTGCTTGTCACGCGTCACCCTGAAAGCACCCCGCCCCCATCCCACGGACGTTGTTGCTAACCTTCCCTTTCAGCTCCGTGAACTGTGATCACGATCTAAGCTGTGCTCTTTCCATTAGAACAACAGGAAAAGTTACGTTTTACAGCACCCACCTAACAGTCTAACCGCACTAAAACCATGCATACCAAGAGTCACGGACTGCGGGAGGGGGGATAGGGAGGGATGGGAAGAAAGTAGTCTGTGCAGTGAAGGGGCCAGTAGCCATGGAAGGATACAAATGACTGACATGGCTGTCATGGGGAGGGACTAACAAGCTTAAAACCAATCGGACGGCAGCATTTATAACCTAAGCCAATGAAGATGGGCCGAAGAGTGGGCGGAGCTTCCACGAAGCTTCCACACTATAGTGTATACTGCATGCCTCGCAAAGCGATGGCAGCGCTTTCGCGCTGCAACGCTAGGCGAGACCTAAAAAGGAGGCTTTGTAAAACATTTGCCTAGGATCAGACAGTTTGGTGAACCAGGGAAGCCAGCATTGGTTCAATGTTTTCTAGTTTAACATTATGCAATTCACCCACTAAATGAAAACCTCTG
Source organism: Calotriton arnoldi (assembly GCA_963921515.1). Classification (NCBI taxonomy): domain Eukaryota; kingdom Metazoa; phylum Chordata; class Amphibia; order Caudata; family Salamandridae; genus Calotriton; species Calotriton arnoldi. Next base: position 2,635,220 of record CAWUFW010001193.1, read on the forward strand.
TCTCTCCCTTTTAGTACCAAAGGTTTATGCTTTGTTTTTAATGCATGATGGTAGACCATGAGTGGCAAGCAGAAGTCACAATGAATCTCGGCTCGTTTTGTTGTTTTATTGTTATTGTGTAATGAACTCACTTTATTATACCTTATACGCATTGACTACTCTGCACAACGTGTTGTTGTTTTAGTGCAAATGTTACATTCAAAACACTTATGCTTGTACACTTCTTGGTATTTTTCACTTGGGACTTTAATGGACTTGAATGTCTTAGTAAAGTAGTTTTAAAGATTACAGATTTTGATTAACTATTAAATTACTTAAAGACCAGGTTTCATGATTCCCCTGTTGAGTATTTGTCACTCTTTGAGGATATAGCTTCTGGGTAAGTGTCCAAACTATATTACCATCGATGATTCACCTAAAGACTCTATCAAATAGAATTAATTGACTTAAATACATATTTGTATTAAACACTCTGAAATGTATTGCAAATTAATCAATGCCCAACTAAATAGAATTCATGTGGTAAGAACATCATAGAGGTGGGGGAGCCTCTTAAGGCTCAAACCAGAGGCCCTGCTCTGCTCACGGTGCTTTTGGGCACAATTCAGAAGACAACAATTTTAAATACCAAGCAATGGAGTCTTTAACAGTTATGGTCCTTTGAACTGTCAGACAGTTTGTATTGCTGTTTTGAGTAGAAAGGCTGATCAGTTGGAAGCCCCCTTTGATAACCATGTGGAGTTGCCAATCCACTGTTTGCTGCATTTCCCCATTTTTTGTATCCAGTGGCTTACAATAAGGCAGCCACACTCGAGGGGCCTGGAACAAAGCCTGGATTCCTGAGGTTTTTTTTATCCGCTTTGTTAAGGAACTGTATGAGGCTAGCAATTGCTTCAGGATAAGGTTTATTCAAGAGAAATTTAACAGCGGCCAATATTGACCTTTTTTGATTAATAGAAGGCATTGAAATCTTTAATTTAAGGGGGGGGGCACGGAGCCCACACCGGGGCTGAAACTTTCAGCAGAAAGGGAGGTGGGTCGCGCGGCCCCTCTCCCAGCACCATTAAGGGCCCCAAGAACCCCATCCCCATGGGCTGAATCACAAACGGTGTCCTGCGGAGCTCACCCCCGGGACACAGTAGTTTCTCTGCCCGCACCTGCGAAGACAGGGAAAAGTGGGTTTGCTCCTACCTGGCGCGAGCATTTTTGAAACGCCCACCAAACAGGAGCAAACATAGTGTGCTCTCAGCTGGAGGGAGCTTTAAAAATGCACCCGCTCGCTGGGAGCAGACTTTTGATCGGTTTCCCTGCCAGCACTGGTGGTCCCCGGGCCATTTTAAGGTGCAAAGGTTGGCTGTGTGGCCCCTCTTCCCTTTAAAAATAAAAACACATAGAAGCTCCACCTGTTTGTCCCTGCCCCTTCCATGTTAGTAGTATGCAACGATGTTCCCGCCATTTTCCAGGCTGATGTACAATGTGTTTTCTTGACCATTGCACGTTGGAAATCTTTGATGGAGGTGAATGCATCGTTGATTATTGGAGTGCAATCTGTTCTGTAGTAACTGTCTAAGACGAGTGGGTTCTTACTTGTCTACTGGTCTGAGGGCAGAGTCCACGGTTCTTCCTTTTAATTGCTGCTGAGTATGCAAAGGTGCCAAATCACCTACAAGCTCTGCTAGTTTAGCCCTGCCCCTTCCACGTTAATAGTATGAAACAATGCTGGATCTGGGTGGGTTAGCCTCAGAGCTGGCTGCAGGCCAGGCCCTATTGATAACCCTCTGCTGTGCATGGCCAAAGGCTGTGCGAGGGTTTGCCACAGGCCAGGCCCTTCGCCCATGAGCGGTGTGAGGTTGGCTTTATGTATGGTAATAAAAAATATTACTTTGTTAAAAAAACTAAAAAAAAAAAAACTAAAAAAAAATTCACTGATAAAGCCAAAGGTTAAAGCAACATAGTTAGTTGTGATAAAAAAAGATCTGTTTTTGATTTTAGAAAAAAACCTATAAAAATTCACTAAAAAAAACCATACCAAAGGTTAAAGTAACATTAGATTAGGTGAATGTCAGTGACAACATTAACGTTTTGAACTAAATAAAATACTGAAATTCACCAGTTACAGCACTGCCCATGACCTCACATATTACATCACTCGTGGCATGTTCTATGACCTATTTTATTACATCTCAAATGAAATCACTGGTGACATCTGTCCCCTCTAGGGCAATTCAAAAACCCTGGCTACTGTTAGAATTCCCTAGATGTTTGGGGGGTGAAAGGACACAAATTTGGCATAGATACCTCATGTGGAAACAGGGTTATGGAGGCCTAAGCACAAACTATCCCAAAATAGCAAAAAAGGGCTAGGGGGGGGGAAAGGCCTAGCGATGAAAGGGTTAAAATAAGTCATCTATTTAGAAACTGTTTTCGTGTGTATGATGGCTTGTGTAAGTCAATCCCAACTTGCAATTGCTGTACTGTCAGTGTCACTTTCAGTGTATGCTACATATTGGTGAGACGTACTATGAAGAATGAACCAGATTAAAGCTTTAATTTTCTTCACATAATGTAGCTATTACTTTCTGTGGTCTTTTAAGTGTGCCTTTAGTATTATTTCCCAATTTCTTTTTAATTAAATTAATTCATCCTTTTGTTATTTCACTGTTTATAAATTGTGTTCTATTTTTAGATTTGCAGTTGTATTTGCGCTTATTGTGTTTCACCAAATGTTGTTTTCTTTGGCTTTAGCTTTTCTCTAACATGAACTGATAGCAACTTCTACTATGACGAGCATAGGTGCACGCCTAACATTCTCCACATTTTCAGAATACTGCCAGCACTTTTAACCAGTTTTTATTTTCACTTGGTTTGTTTGCCTCACAGAGTGACGTCTGGTTAAGATTACCCAGTGAGTGCAATTTTCTATATGTCTTCTACATTTGATCTCCTGTTTTGCTTCATACCTTTGATGTGTACAGCCCACTGTCTCAACATTTTCTTGGTTTCTTTCTCTTTTTTACTGTATGTGACAATGCATAATATTGGTTCCACTTGGACTGTGTTGAGACCTTTCTTTTCATGAAAGGGTTTTCAATTTGTCTTTCAATCTTTGTTCGTTTTTGATGAGTAACCTTTGTGTGTCCATCTGGTCAGCTTCTTTTTGACATGTGCTATTACTTTTATAAAGTAGCCCCTTTCCCGGAACAGTTTAAAATTTTTTTTATTTTAAAGGGCTTCTTCATGGTAGTTCTAGTCCTTGTTGAGTCTGCAGTTGTAGCACAGGCAAGAGCTTTATAGCCAATTCAAAATGTATATATTTAAGTTGCAACTCAAGTTATTTCGCAGCTCTCAGTTCATATCAATTCCCAATGCAGCTGACACAGCAATCCAACAATGGTTTCTAAGTATGTCACTGAAGTGCAGTGTGACACACTCCCTTGTTCTTCTTCAGAGTGATTGCAAGTGCTGTTAATCCAAACTGCACACATTTCTTTGCAAATAATATTTATAGTTCAACAAATCCACATGGTGAGATTGTTTGCTGTACATAACTTTGACACATGAGTAAACCGTTCTAATCAATGCTTATCATTGGGACTCCAATTGCACAAATCTTCTATGTGCCCAGATTCCTCAGGGATATAAGGGTGTCCTATATTGTGTTTGTTCATTGACGGAGCGGTTCTGTAAAATAGCCTTAATTTGTGTCACTGCTATTATATTGGTGAATGCTGTGTAGATGCATACTAATGTTAGAAACCATGTGCCCTCTTTTCACATGTGTGGTGTGTGTGTGTACATCTGAGAATGCCTCTGAACAAAGAAAATGTGCACCTGGCTCCTTATGTTCCTGCACTGTATATCTATCACTTCAATGATTGTTTTGCTTTCCCTTGTGATGTCACAAGAATCTTAATGAGAGCACAATAATCAACCAGCTACCACACTACTGTTGTGGATACTGTATGGTGTGCAGCAGCTGTACATACAAATAACTGTGGGCTTTATTATTTCAGTGCACCAATATTTCGTTATGGTTTTTGCTGTCCTCCTTGTTGCCATAGGTGAACGTTATTTGCTCATTTCTGGGATCCTTATTTGGACCCTTTTGTTACTTGAATTGTGTTACATTTGATGATAACACACTTGGGGTACTTCTCTCCAGTAAATGGAAATCTGTGATTGCACTTTAATTTGGGTACTGTTACTGTGTGACGTACTCCTGTCCAAGTTGTATTTTTGTGGTTGGTCTGTCTGTTCGTAATACTCAGTGTACTTCTCTTTTCAACAGAGTTGTGTTTTGCATTCACTATCCAGCAAATTGGAAACCAAATAAGAAGACTCGGTTGCATCCTTGTTTGACTAAGGTGGCCCTAGGCAGCATTTGCAATGTAAACTAGTTTTGGCATAGAAAAAAAAAAATCCTCAAGATTAAAGTAAAGTGTACTGGGCGAGCCCAGACCTTCTGGTTACATTTGTGTTGATTAAGTTAGCAAGTGTACTGCTATCGTTTGATTTCTGAGTGGATAGAACATTTCTGTCCAATTTTGCAATTTATGTACCACTGCCATTTAGAATTTCTTATGTGTGGGAAAGTATTGTATGGTTCTTCACCATGCACTAATGTGGGCTCTGGTATATGTAGGGTTTCTTTCATTCATGTCCTAAATGATGTGTGACATGGTCCAACTATTGAACTCCAGACAGTGTTATGTCAGTGGGTCATTGTAGCAGCTACTGATCATCCAGCTCCTCCAATCCACATAGTGAAGTACTTGTTCTGGCATTACAATCCGTGTGATTAACACAGATGGCCATGTTCTCTTATCACTTTACTCTCTGGCTGTTTTTTCCGGGCAAACCGAACGCATCCTGTAACATGTCCAACCCTCAAGTAGAACCAAGACACATTTAAATGGAATGCCTTGGGCACGTAAGCAAGCCCCCAGCGAGTCGTGTATAGATGAGGGCTGCAGGGGCCATCTTATAATGGCTAAATAGACCATGACCAAGAAGGGGAATCACTCGGCCAACGAGTAGCAATATATATCAAGATGGCAAAACGCCTGAGTCCTTCAAATGCCACCCAGATCAAAAAGGAACTATTTTTGTTCAGAATCAGAAACTCACTGTATGCAGCTAAATTCATACCTAAGCTCCACTCAAATACGCCTGCAACCGGCCACGTTTCCCGCTAATGGGGCCATGTTGAAAAAGTTCACAGATAGTCAAAACCTATTGATAAACAGGCCCAATAGTGGCTGATCGAAATGCCTCCACAATGCGGCTTCGCACTTCTTATAGAACAAAAATAAACTCCATAAAATTGTATACCATATTCAAACCAGCAAACATAAATTCAAATAACATGCTCAGTGCGGTCATGTGTATTTAAAATATGGGGGCCATCTTGAAAAGGTTAGAGCCTAATCAAGAGCTATTGGTATGAAGCCTAAAGAACCCAAAATACAAAAATGGAGCAGTACATCGGTCGCCAATCCTTAAAGTGTCTAACATTTGTGATGCATAGCAGCTATTATAATGTGCTACTCGATGACGGAACTTATCATAAGTTCCAGTAGGAGTGGCATACTACCATTTAAAAGAATGTGTTTGTCCAATAATGGACCCTGCAACAAAGAATCGATCATAAGATCAAAGTTGCGTGCCAGTTGAAAGAACAAAATTAGGTGCCGGTTAAAGGCGCCCAGATCTACATCTACATTCTGCAGCCTGTGTGTCAAGGCATCAAAAGAATACAGGGCTAGCACAACCACACAATTGCAAAATGAACGGACTAAAGGTTGTAAAAAAAGTAATAACCAATGGCACTACTCCGAACCAGAAAAAGTAACACGTACCAGAGATCTGGCATATAAACTGTGATTATAGAGTCGCCAGTGTATGCCATTCCACATGTTGATTTAGACCCTTATGCACTGTACTCGCCAACTGGATTAATCTGTTCTCCTTTATTGTGAGCAAGTAATCCACATCATATCTACGTCTGAAGCATTTTACCATTTCCAGAACGAACCATTTCATTGCATTGAGTGTATGCGACATGTGTACATAGTGTTCAACAAGTGGAGCATTTAGCACTTTGCAACAAATCCGTGATTGATGTTGGATAATCCGCTTTCTCACTTCTTGAGTAGTTTTTCCAATGTAGAGCATTGCACATGGGCACTCAATACAGTATATGATTTTTTTTTTTAACAGCAATTAGAATGTTTCAATTTCCAAGATCTCATTTATGCACACGTTTTCACCACAGTTTGTATTAGAGCATGCAGAACAATTTTCCCATGGATAGTGCCCACAAATCGGCCTCAAACCCCAAAGCTGACACTGGTTCTTGATCCTTGTAAGCTCTGACCAACCCTTAGGTTTCTACCTCTCTTAAAGGCAAACATCGGCCTCTCCCAACGTGTGTGGGTATTCTCCAATAGTTATCAGTTTTTTAGTATGATCTTTTTAATCCTATTGGACTCTCTGCCAAACGGTGTTACACAAGTAGGTCTTGTCTGTCAGCCTTTCTTTAACCTGTAGCAATGAGTCATAATACCAAGCTGGTTTTAATAACCACTTAACTAAGTGGCACACATAGCCTCTCATCTCATGTTTTTTTAATTTGTTTGCTGGTATAAAAATGGTATAGAACAAAAATTACATCCATAAAATTATATAAGAAGTGCGAAGCCGCATTTTGGAGGCATTTCGATCGGCCACTATTGGGTCTGTTTATCAATAGGTTTTGACTATCTGTGAGCTTTATCAACATGGCCCCATTAGCGGGACTTGTGACCGGTTGCAGGCGTATTTGAGGGGAGCTTGGGTATGAATTTAGCTGCAGGCAGTGCGTTTCAGATTCTGAACAAGTTGTTCCTTTTTAGGTCAAGCCTAGCGCAGCGTGCATGCGCTGCTCTAGGAAATCGGCCTCTTGGAATCACTTCAGCTTTTCTACAAGCTTGTGCGTGTGGTGCTCACACGCTATTGGCCTTTGGCCAATTGCGTGCTAAAGCCAGACGCAAAGGCGTGTGGATGTCCCAGCTTTTCGGGAAATGTTTACTCCTAGAGCGTTTTGCTCTCGGGAGCCAGCAGCGGCGTGCAGGGGCCATCTGTTTTGGGTCAAGTTTCCTTGCCGCTTTCATTAGAAGGCGCGTCCCCTCCACCCCGGGCAAGATCACACCCCACCTCCACAAGAGTGCGCTTTCACGGACGCGCTTGTTTTCTCAGCCTTGTCTAATTAGCTTTAACTTTCGTGCTTGTGCTTTTTCGAGCAGCGGCGCGCGCAGGGGCCATCTGTTTTTTGAATTGGCTTTAGCTTTCACTTTCGTGCTTTCTTGTTTTAGTTTCGCCTGTGTTTAATTACAGTCCACAGCCAAGCGGCTGTGCAGTTCAAATTGTTCTGGAATGTGTGTGACTCCCGGTTAAAGATTTCTTTCGTGTTCAGTAATCCAATATCCGTATTTAGGAAGGCAAAACGTTTTTTGAGCTACCGAAATGTAACATAACTGCCAGGATGCATTAGAATAATTTAGGAACAAGAACATAATGCCGCCCGTTGAGGACAGACGCATGTCTGCAGCGAAGCGAACAGCTTGGCATCTCCTGACATAGCAAGCGTTGCTTCCAGAGCTGCGGTTACTCCTTGCATTATTGTTGGTTCTTTCACGCCGTTTGCTACGCCACCAGCCTACGCTACGTGTCTTTACCCTATGAAGGGAACACTGCTGGCACTGCCGGCGAAAGTAGTGTTTAATATTCCCGCCATTTCGAGGCCCGATAGCCCAGCAGACTTCAGAACGGTAGCAGACACTTAAAATGTCGGTCCGTGGAGCATCTTGGAGGTGGTGGGCGTTTTACTGGAATACAGCTGTATTGCCTATTGAAAACGCGCCACAGAAGTAAGTCTTCAGTCGAAATGTTTGCAGTAACGTGGACTACTAAAATGTAATTTCCTGTTTAATCCAAACAGCCGGTCAGCAGTCCATATGTGTTTCCGCTCTATAGCAGGTCAGTTTCAACTTTGTATTGCGCTTCATACCTCGCCGCGGGGCTTCGAAGCGCATTGTCGTGCGAGCCTAAATAGATACTGGGAGTGGATCGTCATGGGCACGGGGCACGGCCCAACCAACCCGTTCCCCGCATGTAAAGAACCTCCATAGCCAAGAACCCTTATGTCAAATATGATAACCTGTCCTTAGGATCCGCTTCTGAAGTTGGCTGCCCTAACATTAAAGTCCCATCCAGGGCCGCGCGTCTTGTTTACATGATGGCCATAGGTTTGTGTGTCTTCAGCCGATAAAGGTATAACATGACTAACACTACTAAAATTCAGGCTCTCTAGGGACCTCTAGTAACGACATGTGGTAGTGCAACATAGTGCACCCAGCGCTGTATATTCCTATCCAGGAACCTCTAGTAACTACCTGTGGTAGTGCACCATAGCTCACCCTGTGCTGACACTGGCTGATAATGTGCTGCATGGCTATACATTTATAAGGTCCCAAAGGCGAGACCTATTGGCTATGCCAATGCTTGTTGATCTGGGTGGCATTTGAAGGACGCATGCGTTTTTGCTTTCTTGAAATGTATTGCTACTCGTTGGCCGAGTGTTGGCCTTCTTGCTCATGTTCTTTTTAGCCATTAATAGATGACCCCTGCAGCCCTCATTCATACACATAACGTGCTAGGGGCATGCCTACACGTCCAAGTTATTCTATTTAAAAGTGTCTCAGTTCTACTTGAGTGTTGCACGTGTTACGGGATGTGTTTGGTTAGCCCAGATATCAAAGTAGAAGTAAGTTCTGTGTTTTAACGTGTCTCTGACTCCCTGCACTTTGTCAACCTGTGCATTTTTATGTTAACTGATAGTTTGTTCGTAGATTGAATTACCCAAGTTACAAGTGTTTTGTTTGGGTCAGGGATACAGCGTTTATGTACCATTAGGTGGTGTTGTATTCACAGTGGTTGCGGAGGACTCTTAATTGTGTGCTTGTTTTTAGTGTGCATTGTTCGATGCACGAGTCATCTGCTGAGCTTCTTTTGCAGAATTTACTGTGTGGCAAGGTAAATTAGCTTGATTGTTCTTACCAGCATAGGTATGTATCTTTTGTTCAGAATATATATGGTTTCTGCACCTTGTAGTTTAATATTTCATGGCACAGTAAGTGTTTTATCACTTCTTCTCAGGTGTTTTTAGTGGACATTGCGGTGTTGGTTGTGGCTATCTTAAACAACCCTTTGGTGTTCCGAGGGATTGTGGGCAAGGTGTGCACATTGATGTATGACATTGTTAGTTTTTGTTTCATTTAGTGTTTTATGGTGCTTATCAGAACTTTCAGGTTTTATTCCTTCTCAACACGGAGTCCTGATAATGGTCTCGCGGACCTTTTGTGCCATCTGATACCGAAACATCACCAGTCTGTCCTCTCTAACATCATTGCTGACACAGTCTGGTGTTTCAGTCCATACTAAAGGTTGAAAGATAATGATCTTAATCATATGGACTGTGGATGTATGAGCTTTTAAAGTTAGGAGGATTTTTTGCGCTTCCTTAGAGACCCAGATTGAATGGATGTTCTCAAACTACAGGGATCGTAAGGTGGCGCCAGTGTTATACTGATGTACTGCTGTATAAAATATATATATTTGCACTGAAATTGTGCATAATGGATATGATGATGTAATTTTTATAAATATATTCATGTTCATAACATTACATAGTTGATACAATACATGAGTAATTTGACGATGTGATGTATTGGGATAATTTTTATGACCAGTATAAGATTGAGTTTAACATAAATAAATCTGCCTGGAACATTTTTTCTTTTGTAGATTACATTACCCGGTTCCTTGGGGGAATATTAGGTTGCCCTGACTGATAAAGCACTTTTCTTTGTAAGACAGCATCTTGAACAAGATGGAAGCCATCTCTGTCACTAACACATGCTCCATCTCCACCAACTCCCTGCTTCAATTCTCACCATACAACCTTTGCAGCATACAGACCAGCTGATGTCTTATTAGTTTATTTACATTGCTGTATTGTATTGCTTATAACTTTCCGTGGTACGGATGTAAAATTTTAACTTGGAAAAGATTGTTTCTCCGCTGGACCTATTCACATGAAAAGTCAATGTTTCACATTTTTTCGAACATCTCGGAATGACTTTAGCTTAGAGGGTGCTGAATAATTATGCTTAAAGTGGGTTAGTCCTTGGGTGCTAAGGCAATGACGTTTATTGTCTGTGTGCTCTGATCTTTAGAAGAAATAATGCATTTGCTCGCACGGTGAAATTGCAGATGCGCTGATTTAATATGCAAGAACTGTGTATAAAAAAAAAACACCTTTATTTTTAGGGGTGAGCCAGAGGTTGTTCTGAAGACCATCCTATTCTGCTAGGGATGCTGCCCAATTTCTTACTGATTGTGCTGTCTATTGGGACTTAGAATATTTTCTGACTTTGTCATACTCTACATCACTTTGCATCGGAGAGCCTTCATGGGATTGACAGCATTCACTTATTTTTGAATGTATGTAATAAAACCCTTTAACTTTCCTGTGAACTAGAACTCTGTTTCTGAGTCTACCCCATTGTTTTAATTGCTTTACTCAGCTGATTTGATGTTTGGGGGGGTGCCTTAACAAGGGGACACACTGCCTTATTAAATTGAGGTTTAGTACAGTCTCCGATTCAGTAAAGGTCGGAGGTTTGGTTCAGGTAAATTTATTTTAGGTACCTACATTTTGGGGTAAAGTTCTGCTCCCACAACTGCTGCTACAGTGGTAGTCTTGCGGAAAGGAAGACTGTAGTTGGCAGTGTTGCAGCTATCCAGAATCTGTGGCATGCGGTCACTTGTGCCACCTTCTTTCTCACGTCAGCCTTTCCTTTTTGATGCTTCTGTTTCATTGCACTTTTTGGCTCTTCCTAGCCTTGAAGTTAGAGGTGGAGAGTGAAAAACAGCTCTGATTTACAAGTCATCTGTATGTGAGTTTTAAGAAATGCTTTTTTTAAATTGTTCATTTTAAAACCTGCTGCACTAGAAAGAAAAGGGTCTCAAAAGCTAACATTTTGAGTTGTATGGCTGTGTCACAGCATATTTGTAAAAAGTATTTTAAAGTTTGGGTTTTGCCATGTGAATTGATTCAACATGACAAACTACACAAAGTGCAACTATGTTAAGAGTTTCACTGATTGGCCCTTTTGATTCTTGAAGTGATCTTCTACCTCTTTTCTGACCTCCAATTAGTTTAGCATTGCCCCTCAATGTTCATATGCCCTCAAATTGCCTTGAGAATAACCTTTCCAACACTGATCCTAGTGAATCTGGTGTTCTGATCTATTCCCTTCCAGTGCCCATGCATCTTCACTTGAGGGTTGGCATAGGTCTGGCCCAGACCTAAGCGGCTGTAGTGCGATGTTTTCGAATCTTCATTACTGCTCCACGTCCTTTCTTAAGGGCATCCAATTTTGGATGTTAAGTCATTCTTAATTTCTTCTAGACATAACCCCCTAGTACTCTAATTGGCGAAAGAGGTCTTCATATTAGTGTGGAAGTCTCTGACAAGTGTGCATCGGTTTAATCTCCAAATTCTGGTGGTTAATTTTTTTTCTTTTTTTGAGAGTAAATTCTAGTCTCTATATGCTGGGTGTTCGTGTACATTGCATATTTTCGCTCAGAAGGTTAGACCAACCATTCCCAAGTGGTATGTGCATAAATAGAAGCCTTTAAGCTTGCATCCAGTCATCGTTTGGGTGGCATGTTGTTGAAGGTTGTGACATAAGTGCATACTGATTTTTAGGAATTTGTAAGTCCTATATGGTTTCAGAGATGCCTTTTAGATTGAGCGAGGATAGATTGAAGCATTGTTCACCAAAGGCTGATGACGTATATTATTGCAATATTTGCATTATTATATTATGACTGATGACTTGTATATTATTGCATTTTAGTTCTGTTATGTTACCCATGCTTTGTATATCACTGCATTAGTCAATTGCTGGGTGATCCTAGACAGAGGTGTGCAGCTGTGGGATTACCTGCTGGGAGTCCCCGATTCAGTAGAGCTCAGGCTATAAAATTAATGGTTGAGGAAGCTTGTACAGTAGTAATTTTTAAAACTAGTGTTCCATGTAAAGAGATGGCTTTTGCAACCTCTTCATTAACCTGAGCATGAAAGAATTTTCCCACGAAGCAGGTTGTGGGGCTCACAGTTCTCAAGTTAAGATGCCGCTGCTGTGGCGGAGTTATCGTGCACAGGCAGTGTATCATGTGCTTTCTATTTGATTTAAGCGGCTGCACATCAGAGCCTTTGTAGTGCAGTGTTTGTGGCTGTTGCGTTTCTGTTTTTTGGTGTGTCTTTTACAGATGTAGTTTTAATGGATACAATTTCACATTCTGATTTCATGCCTCTCTAGTTTGGGAAAAATCTATCTTGTTCTGTTACAGTTGGTCCTGAGCCTCTTCTCATTGGGTGAGAGTCCCTGCTGCCCCCGCCCTCCCATTGCCTGTCCCCCAGTAGTCTTTGTACATAGACTCTGCACAGGGATCCTAGGAATAGATTTATGTTAATAGGCAAGAGTGTAGCTGTGCTATCTGTACTTGAAAAGGGTCAATCGTTTAAGCAAGGGGCAGGCCATGTTTCTGTTGTAGATGAGGGATGGCTTTTCTTTCTGATACATGTGAGGTATGTCTCTGCTGCCTGTAGCAAGTTGATTATAGCTGTGCTTTCTGCAGTGAGGTAAGAAAAATGCTGGGAAAAGAGTAGTTCTGTTCTTAACAAGTGAGTGTTTGACGTATTTGGCTGAAGCCACCTTTTTCATGACGCAAACTTGGATACAAGAGACTGCCCAACCTGCTGTGTTGCCTCTGTAAATTGCTGCAAGGGAGCTAGTCTCTGAAGAATGGTGTGCCAATGCTCTATATACAAGCTCTCTTGTGGATCAGGCAAATCTTTATGCCCTATATATGTAGAAGCAGCAGAACGGAAAAGTGGAGCATTTCATGGGCTTCCTTCATTGATGCTGCCTGTCAGAAAGAGACTGCATCCTCAGCTGGGCACATAATAGGGTACACTTACTTTAAGCTCTGAATGTTCTGTGATTGGATTGTAAGTAAGGCAAGATTCCAAGGTTTCTTACTTCAGGAGCTGTAGTCCAGATAATTCCCTAAGATTCTGGCCAGAGTTCCAGACAAAGGTGTGATTTTAGAGTTCGTTCTCATCGCTTTTTTGCCAGATTCGTCAAATGTCATGCATCCTCTTACGTAAGGTGGACAATTTTCCTTATCTGGGAATTTGACTAGATTCTGGTCTTAGTTGGCAACTGTTGATAAAGAAAAACACAGGGTGTTTTAAGAGGTCCGTTTCTAGTGTAAATGAATTTTCTTGTCGTTTTAGGATATGAGCCAATTCAGATACTGATAGACTTATTTAAAGCAAAGTGTATCCCTATAGCCAACTTTGGATGTGTGATCTGGGGATATGCCCCTATCGCTCCAATTCAAGTGGTGGAAAATCAGTTTGAGGGGCCTTTTAAGTGTGGGGCAGGGTATTTCCTCAGAGATTATACATGAAGAGTTGGGTATGGGCAACATTGCAGGTTTTATTTGTTTCCACCCCCTCCTATTGTGGTATATAGTTTGAATCAAGGAGGAACTAAACCTAAATAGGCTAATTATCCAGGATTGCTTGAATTTGAACAATATGCTTTATCTACAAAGGTTGCACTATATAATGATTAACTTCAAAGCTTTAGGGAGATCAGAGCTTTTCTCTGACCCTAATGGCATCGTAAAATAAGGCCTTGCTTGGCTGAAGCAGGTGTGTTCTCTCAGGGTAGCAGCAGAGCGAGATGCCTCTGCCTTAGCAAAACAGTCAAGACGTCAGTATATCCTGATAGTCAGTAAACGGAATTGAACCAGATCTCCTTCTTGAGATGTCCAATCCCCACAGATGTCTATTATTTATTTTATATTGGGCATGTTTCATCAGTTGTTTTGAAAAGGCGCCTGATTTAAAATGTCTAATTTACCGCTGTGTGCACGTGTTTGATATTATTCTTATCTGTCCTAGATTTAATTCTCTTCACCATAAATTCATAAGGTCCCTCTTGTTAACCATGTATTTGAGACCAGTTAGACCTGCATTTTTATATTTGCAGCTTTTATTTGCACCTAAAAGTTTGTTTTCATGTATCTGGGTTCTTAGCTGGTGTTTTTAGCTCAAGGCATTAGTTTACTGTTATTACAGAAGGTATGTACTAGGTCATGATGCTGCTATTCCCAGCCACTGTCCTTTTAAATCAATTTTATGATGGTGTAATGACAGTTTTTAGGTCGAGCCTCGAGTAGCGCGCAAGCGCTGCTCTGCGAGACTTTATGTAAGGGGCATTTGAAAGCTGACCACACGCTCGTGCACAATGGCCTTTTCCGTGCGGTTACCCGCACGTTTCAGGCACGATGCACAAGCGTGTGGTCAGCTCAGCACGCTGCCGCGCTCGCTCGCCCCCCTCCTCTCTGATCCGGCACGGGTCAGTGCCACGCTGTGCTTCGTGTACAAAGGCTGCTTGTTACTAATAAGAAATTTAACGTTTCTGGGTCAGTTCACAAAAGCTATAAGTGTACTTAGAGGACTGCTCCGTAGGACTTCCCAGACTCATATGTGCTTTTGAGGACTGGCCCCATACAGACCCCCTAGCTTTTTGCAATTTCGCGAATCGTGATTTTTCCACAGAATTCTCCAAAGTGCGCAATGCTTACAATTTCAGGCACCTGTGCCGCGAAAAAAACAAAAGCGTTTGTTCCTTCTCAGTGGTATGGCAGCAGGTCAGGCCTGAAATCCTTCCCACATTGTTTGTTTGATTTTCTCTGCTGCTAAGCGGTCGAGTAGCTGGGGGTCTCACGAGAACAGCAGGGAGACATCAGCTGGGGCTCAATGTAATTTCCTGCCTAAATACAGGTTGTCTCACTGCGCAGTATATTTTAACCCTTTTTCTCTTAACAAAGGAACGGAACAGTGCATAATACTCGCAGGCGAAGTGGGGGTGGAGGAAGGTGAGCATGCTCCTACCTCAGTGGCCCACCTGTCTGATGCATTTCCCAGAAGGATGCTGCATTCTGCTGTAGTTATGAATAATGGTAAAAAGTGTTTTACCAAGAAGAATGCTGACTTGAAGGAGCTTCCGCGGCAGCAGGTGTACCCAAAGGCAGGAGAACTTCCCTTTGTAACTGGAAAGGTAGGGTTTCACTCAAATGTATTTATGGTGTTTACGGAGCACATTCATGTGAGGCCTCACTGGGTTTTGCTCGTTTGCTCGCCGTGAGGATGTGTGGGAATTGAAGTCCTCACGGTTCAAACTATATACTAAGGCGAATTCCACCCCTGAGAAGAACTTATTTTCAAAATACTTATGTTAAACTTGCCCGTACTTGATTGGTGCTGACAAGGGAGTGTTGGCTGAAGCCTCCTGAATGTAAAAGATGCACATTTTAATAACATTGTAATTTGTTTTCATTGCGCACTTTGCACCTTCTTGCCTCTTTGTACTGTTGTACTGTTTGTTCTGGTCTTCCCCGGTCCGCCGCGGCGTTAGCCGATTGATGCGGAGGGAAGACCACAACTCTGCCATACTTCCGGGGCGTTCCTCGTTCGCCCTGTTAGCGCTCTAGACTCCAGGGGCACCTATTTAGGTGCAAGCTGGAGCGCACGCGCAGCGGACCACTCTGCTGAGACGCTTGTTTATTCAAGTTATAGTTGCTGCTGCTGCTAACTGTCACGCACTGTCTTCGCCAGAATTGCTTCACTGGTACTTATTTTTACCGATTTTTAAACTTTTAAACATTTTAATAACATTGTAATTTGTTTTCATTGCGCACTTTGCACCTTCTTGCCTCTTTGTACTGTTGTACTGTTTGTTCTGGTCTTCCCCGGTCCGCCGCGGCGTTAGCCGATTGATGCGGAGGGAAGACCACAACTCTGCCATACTTCCGGGGCTTTCCTCGTTCGCCCTGTTAGCGCTCTAGACTCCAGGGGCACCTATTTAGGTGCAAGCTGGAGCGCACGCGCAGCGGACCACTCTGCTGAGACGCTTGTTTATTCAAGTTATAGTTGCTGCTGCTGCTAACTGTCACGCACTGTCTTCGCCAGAATTGCTTCACTGGTACTTATTTTTTACCGATTTTTAAACTTTTAAACATTTTAATAACATTGTAATTTGTTTTCATTGCGCACTTTGCACCTTCTTGCCTCTTTGTACTGTTGTACTGTTTGTTCTGGTCTTCCCCGGTCCGCCGCGGCGTTAGCCGATTGATGCGGAGGGAAGACCACAACTCTGCCATACTTCCGGGGCGTTCCTCGTTCGCCCTGTTAGCGCTCTAGACTCCAGGGGCACCTATTTAGGTGCAAGCTGGAGCGCACGCGCAGCGGACGCGCGCAGCGGGCGCGCCAAAGGCGCGCCTAAGGCAAGCCCGTCTGCGCCCGTCCGCGCTGAGTCCGGGCCTAGGGCTTTGACCCCTGACCAAAATATAGTTTTGTCCCCCAGAATAACCTATTCAAGGGAAAGTATTATTTCGTTGGGCCAATCTAGAGACGTGCGATGCCATCAATTTACCTGTGAGGAGCTCCTTAGCACAGTAAAGCCTCAGTGCTTAGAATGCGCTAGTAAAATTCCTAGGATACATAGGGCTAGGCAGATAAGTGGTAATCAACGAAACACAGAACTTCAGTTAGCTCTTGTCAATGCTAGGTCATTGATTAAACATAAATATGAAATTGCTGACTTTATTATTGATAACAATTTAGATATCCTGTTTATCACAGAAACCTGGGCCGAGGAAACCTCCGACCCAGATTTTATTATAGCAGTGCCTTGCGGTTATAAAGTTTTCAGGCATGATAGACTGGTAAAAAAAGGTGGGGGCTTGGCAATCATTTATAGGAGCGAGCTTGTATCTCATTGCTCTACACTCACCTCGTCTGATTGCGAAGCTCTACTTTTTAAGATTAGCGTTTCAGAATACGAAACCTTTAAAGGAATACTAATCTATCGCCCACCAGGTTCTAAAGCTAGCTTTTTAAATAATTTGCCTTTTTTGTTAGAGCTGGGTATACAATCAAGCTGTTTTACGATGCTGGGCGACATGAATTTTCATCTGGAAACTCTAGCCGACAAAAACACCCAGGAACTTCTTGATATTACAGCAGATCTAGGACTACAACAAATTATCAATGGTCCTACGCATCAAGCTGGACATACCCTGGATGGGCTGTTTACAAACAAGCCAGCTATTTCATTCACAGCTGCTTTGCCCCTGATATGGTCCGATCATCACGCTGTGATTTTTCGGTATGACCTACCGGGTGTCAAAGTAACAAATACAGCTAGCACCAAGTTCAGGAAGAGAGCATGGTATAATATTGATAGACGTGCTGGAAAGTCATCTAGTGCAAAGCCTACCAGATCTAGGGTCGGACGCGGAAGGATCAGCGGGAGACTATACTTCCTGGCTAGAATCCAATTTTGCTAGACTAGTACCGGTCTCGGTGGCTAATAAAAATAGGAAGACTCCATCAGCACCATGGTTCTCCGAGGCTCTTAGATTAGATAAACAAGCTTGTAGGAGGCAAGAAAGAACCTGGCGGAAAAACTATGATGCAGCCGAGAAAGAGCAATATAAATTAATGTTAGCTGATTATAAGAAAAATATTATTACCGAAAAAAGTCAATATTATACATCAAAAATAGAAAAGGCAGGTAACTCAAGTAAAGAACTTTTTTCGGTTATAAACAATTTGACAACAGTTAAAAAGGAGGACACTGCCATCTGTACTCAAGATTTTTGTAATACCTTGGCACAGGCGTTTAAAAATCAAAAGTTGATCAAATTTATGACCAATTTGTCCTACATTTGCCAAATTCAAACCCCACAGAACAGGAAGTTATGATTACAACGCCCCTTTTAAACTTCTCCCTTACATCTCCAGTGCAAATTGCTACGCTTCTTGCAAATACCAAATCGGGTTCACCTGAGGACCCTTGCCCTCCAAGTATTCTCCATCTTGTTGGCCATCTTGCTAGTCCACGGTTATCGGACATATTTAATCAGATGCTTTTACAAGGAACATTTCCAATAAGGTGGAAACAAGCCTGCATTCTACCACTACTAAAGAAAACCAACTTAGAAACTACGGATCCCGCCAACTATCGACCCATTGCAAGGCTTCCCCTTCCAGCAAAAATTTTGGAGAAGATTGTTAATATAGAACTCTCCAAATTTATTTTAGAAAATAATATCCTAGATCAGTCAGTTTGGCTTCAGGTCATGCCACAGTACTGAGACAGCTCTGATAAAGACCACAGAGGAAATCCGAACCGCTTTGGATGGGGGAGGATCGGCGGCCCTTATCCTATTAGATCTGTCCGCGGCATTTGATACCGTGGACCATACCTTGCTGCTAAAACGTTTAAAATGCATAGGTCTGGGAGGAAATGCCCTCATGCTTTTAACATCTTTTTTAACAGATAGAACCCAGACAGTGCAATTAGGCGATTTTAAATCAGCACCTTTTATTTTGCCATGTGGGGTACCGCAGGGCTCTTCTTTGAGCCCTACACTTTTTAACATTTATGTGTCCGAATTAGCACCTCTAATTAGAAGCTTTGATTTAATCCCGACCTCGTATGCCGACGACACCCAATTGGTGATCTCAACTATTGACAGGGATGTTAACTACTCCACTAAACTCCATGACTGTATGGTATCCTTGAGTAAGTGGATGAGTAGGCACTGCCTGAAGTTAAATTCTAGCAAGACTGAGGTGGTGCTGTTTGGCAAGCTCTCTCCTCTTTGGTCACCAGCCTGGTGGCCCAGTTGTTTGGGCCCCCTCCCTACTCCAGTGGTGAAAGCAAAAACTTGGGGGTCATCATAGACGAGAAGCTTCATTTTAAATCTCAGATTTCAAAGGTGGTGTCCTCGGCGTTTTTTACAATCAAAATGATGCGTAAAATCCTTCCCTACATTCCTATAAAGGCTAGGAAAACTGTTTTAACCACTTTGGTTTTATCTAAATTGGACTATTGTAACGCTTTGTATATTAATTTGCAGTCCAACCAGCTCAGAAGGTTACAGTTAGTTCAGAATGCCGCTGCCAGATTGATTTTGGATGTCCCTAAGCACCAGTCCATTAGGACCGGGATTCAAGATCTGCATTGGCTTCCAGTTGGCCAGCGTGTAAAATTTAAGGCACTTTGCATCGCCCACAAGGCAATTCATGGTGACGGCCCACAATTTCTTCATCACATTTTTAATTGGTACTCTCCCAGTAGGTCATTACGATCAGCTAACGCCTTTTAATGCTTACCCCCAGAGTTAAAACTATGAACTGGGGGGTAGGAGTTTTAGACACAGCACCATTAGAATTTGGAATGCTCTTCCGCTCTCTCTTAGGAAGATTACATCCCTGCTTGAATTCAGGAAACATCTCTAGACCTGGCTTTTTAAAAACTAGTTTCCTGCGTCAGTGTGTGGTTCGCAACGCGCCTAGACACCTATGGGTAGTAGTGCGCTATACAAGTTGTTATAACATAACATAACATATAATCACAAGGACACTGTTTATAATAATTCTGTCTCAAAACATGATGCTCTGGTGAACCACAGGGCAAGTTTTCAGGTAGGCACTATGCACGGTGTCCCCGAGCATCCCAATGGGCCACTGCTTGTGAGGCACACCAACGAGGCTTGGCTTTTGCCAGTAGCACTTTGCATTCTGGTGCCTGTGGTTTTATTTTTGTGCAGTAAATGGTGCCGGAAGAGCCAGCAGAACATTTGCAAAGCACATTTGATCTGAGTTACTCAGAACTTGTAGTTTTTTTCAAAACGTGGACTTCCAGCTGACTCGCAAACAAGCCTAATCTAATCATTTCTTTTTAACACCTTGGTCCGCGCGCACTTACACACACCTCATATAATTTACTCCCAGGCCGGCGGGCCAAGGTGTTCAATTTATTACAAATGATAATTGAACGGGGACGGTGGGTGGCGTCGACACTTCATGTGGTCATTGTGCGTCGAGCAGGGCAATTAAGAGCACTAAAGAGAAAGCTGTGGGCGGGAAAGGCATTGGTGCGTAATGGCGGCAGGTCTCCACATTACACCATTTCAAAGAAAGGTACAACTGCGGATATCACCGGTTTCTGACGCGCTGCCAAGCCTCTGAACATGTACAAACCGACTATCAAATGCCGGTTCCAGGCTTCCTCCTTTAATGAAAAAGGAGTTTATCATGCAAATCTATGGTAATGAAATCGGGAAGCCCAAATAATCCTTTACTGTCTCTGCAGCACAGCCGTTCCTAGATGATCCGTTTCAGCTTTCGTGCCTGCCGCCATATCGAACAGAACATATGTTGTGCTATTTCTCGTCGCGTGAATGAGCTGTCCGCTCGTCAGAGTTTCGGCTGCTTTAAATGCATAAATAACGAACAATTTCCAATATTGGGCCTTTATGCTGTTGTTTTTACTTACTTAGAGAATAATATAGCTCAGTGGGTTTGGTGCTGACTTCAGAGAAGTCTGTGCATCTAATTCGATGTAATAACACGGTTGATACAAACGATTGCTTTGCATCGTTTTTCTTAAACTAATTTATAAGAAGGTTCTCCTTATTTCTGAATGCTGTCAGCATTAGTTTCTTCTCTCCCATAATCCTTTTTAGGTCTCGGCCTGCACCAGCGCTTGCGCTGGTCTGGCCGAGAGTTTTAGTAAGCGGGTTTTGGAAGTGCAAACACTGGCTTTCGGCTGGCGACCAGCTTGAGTTCACGATGGCGTGCACGCGCAGCTGGCATCTGGGTTTCCTATCTCTTCCTCATTTCCTCGTCATGGCTCATTAACTCTCTGGACTCTGATGTTTCAATAGCAGCAGCAGCTCACATTCCCAACTGAGGGCCCTGGACTACAGTCACATGAAAAACAACAGCGATTAGCATTGAAATGCAAGCTTTTTTTGTCTAGTTAGAAATATTGCTTCGGTGGGTTGATTTCACCTTATATCGCTATTTGTTTTATATTGGGAGTCACAGCCTAATTACCAGTATTTTTGTGTCTCACTGTTTTAAAAAAAATATATTTATTCGCACAAAGCTATATTTAAGGTTACTTTTTCCGCATCACTTCTTCACTCTATTTAAACTCCACACCCCCCACTCTTATTGTCTCTCTCTCTCCCCTCTCTAATTCTCTCTCTACTTAATTAACTCTCCCCTCTATCTTTTTTAGCCTTTCATTCTCTCACCCCTTTATCTGTTTCTCTTTCAAACTCCTTCATTCACTCTCTCTCCCCTTCTTTCTCTCTCTATCCCGCTCCACTCTTTATTCTATGTACACCCTTTCTCTCTCTTTCTCTCTCACCACCCTCTCTAATTGGGCATTATATCTTCACTCTCTCACTCGGCAACACCACAGCATCACTCAGCGCAACCACAGCATCAATCAGAGCCAGCACAGCATCAATCCGAGCCAGCACAGCATCAATCCGAGCCAGCACAGCATCAATCCGAGCCAGCACAGCATCAATCCGAGCCAGCACAGCATCACTCGGCACCAACACAGCATCTCTCAACGCCATCACAGCATCTCTCAACGCCATCACAGCATCTCTCAACGCCATCACAGCATCTCTCAACGCCATCACAGCATCTCTCAACGCCATCACAGCATCTCTCAACGCCATCACAGCATCTCTCAACGCCATCACAGCATCTCTCAACGCCATCACAGCATCTCTAACGCCATCACAGCATCTCTCAACGCCATCACGGCATCTCTCAACGCCATCACGGCATCTCTCAACGCCATCACAGCATCTCTCAACGCCATCACAGCATCTCTCAACGCCATCACAGCATCTCTCAACGCCATCACAGCATCTCTCAACGCCATCACAGCATCTCTCAACGCCATCACAGCATCTCTCAACGCAATCACAGCATCTCTCAACGCCATCACAGCATCACTCAGTGCCATCACAGCATCACTCAGTGCCATCACAGCATCACTCAGTGCCATCACAGCATCACTCAGTGCCATCACAGCATCACTCAGTGCCATCACAGCATCACTCAGTGCCATCACAGCATCACTCAGTGCCATCACAGCATCACTCAGTGCCATCACAGCATCACTCAGTGCCATCACAGCATCACTCAGTGCCATCACAGCATCACTCAGTGCCATCACAGCATCACTCAGTGCCATCACAGCATCACTCAGTGCCATCACAGCATCACTCAGTGCCATCACAGCATCACTCAGTGCCATCACAGCATCACTCAGTGCCATCACAGCATCACTCAGTGCCATCACAGCATCACTCAGCGCCATCACAGCATCACTCAGCGCAACCACAGCATCACTCAGCGCCACCACAGCATCACTCAGCGCCACCACAGCATCACTCAGCGCCACCACAGCATCACTCAGCGCCACCACAGCATCACTCAGCGCCACCACAGCATCACTCAGCGCCACCACAGCATCACTCAGCGCAACCACAGCATCACTCAGCGCAACCACAGCATCACTCAGCGCAACCACAGCATCACTCAGCGCAACCACAGCATCACTCAGCGCAACCACAGCATCACTCAGCGCAACCACAGCATCACTCAGCGCAACCACAGCATCACTCAGCGCAACCACAGCATCACTCAGCGCAACCACAGCATCACTCAGCGCAACCACAGCATCACTCAGCGCAACCACAGCATCACTCAGCGCAACCACAGCATCACTCAGCGCAACCACAGCATCACTCAGCGCAACCACAGCATCACTCAGCGCAACCACAGCATCACTCAGCGCAACCACAGCATCACTCAGCGCAACCACAGCATCACTCAGCGCAACCACAGCATCACTCAGCGCAACCACAGCATCACTCAGCGCAACCACAGCATCACTCAGCGCAACCACAGCATCACTCAGCGCAACCACAGCATCACTCAGCGCAACCACAGCATCACTCAGCGCAACCACAGCATCACTCAGCGCAACCACAGCATCACTCAGCGCAACCACAGCATCACTCAGCGCAACCACAGCATCACTCAGCGCAACCACAGCATCACTCAGCGCAACCACAGCATCACTCAGCGCAACCACAGCATCACTCAGCGCAACCACAGCATCACTCAGCGCAACCACAGCATCACTCAGCGCAACCACAGCATCACTCAGCGCAACCACAGCATCACTCAGCGCAACCACAGCATCACTCAGCGCAACCACAGCATCACTCAGCGCAACCACAGCATCACTCAGCGCAACCACAGCATCACTCAGCGCAACCACAGCATCACTCAGCGCAACCACAGCATCACTCAGCGCAACCACAGCATCACTCAGCGCAACCACAGCATCACTCAGCGCAACCACAGCATCACTCAGCGCAACCACAGCATCACTCAGCGCAACCACAGCATCACTCAGCGCAACCACAGCATCACTCAGCGCAACCACAGCATCACTCAGCGCAACCACAGCATCACTCAGCGCCACAACAGCATCACTCAGCGCCACAACAGCATCACTCAGCGCCACCACAGCATCACTCAGCGCCACCACAGCATCACTCAGCGCCACCACAGCATCACTCAGCGCCACCACAGCATCACTCAGCGCCACCACAGCATCACTCAGCGCCACCACAGCATCACTCAGCGCCACCACAGCATCACTCAGCGCCACCACAGCATCACTCAGCGCCACCACAGCATCACTCAGCGCCACCACAGCATCACTCAGCGCCACCACAGCATCACTCAGCGCCACCACAGCATCACTCAGCGCCACCACAGCATCACTCAGCGCCACCACAGCATCACTCAGCGCCACCACAGCATCACTCAGCGCCACCACAGCATCACTCAGCGCCACCACAGCATCACTCAGCGCCACCACAGCATCACTCAGCGCCACCACAGCATCACTCAGCGCCACCACAGCATCACTCAGCGCCACCACAGCATCACTCAGCGCCACCACAGCATCACTCAGCGCCACCACAGCATCACTCAGCGCCACCACAGCATCACTCAGCGCCACCACAGCATCACTCAGCGCCACCACAGCATCACTCAGCGCCACCACAGCATCACTCAGCGCCACCACAGCATCACTCAGCGCCACCACAGCATCACTCAGCGCCACCACAGCATCACTCAGCGCCACCACAGCATCACTCAGCGCCACCACAGCATCACTCAGCGACACCACAGCATCACTCAGCGACACCACAGCATCACTCAGCGACACCACAGCATCACTCAGCGACACCACAGCATCACTCAGCGACACCACAGCATCACTCAGCGACACCACAGCATCACTCAGCGACACCACAGCATCACTCAGCGACACCACAGCATCACTCAGCGACACCACAGCATCACTCAGCGACACCACAGCATCACTCAGGCTAGTCTCCTGAGGCTTGAGCCGGGAGGTAGTGGTGAATTGCTGTTCTCTAAATTGTATTTTGCACATGTCCTGAATCGTACTGGAACAATTGTTTTTATCGTTTAAATCTTTTTAACAACACTGTATTGCACTGAATTTGGGTTTTTAACCACTGGTACCTGTACCACCTGTGTGGTGATTTCTGGGCTGCTGCGGCGGGGTTGGGGCTTATTCAAGCTTGCTCGGTGGAGTCAGGCGGGGCCGCCATCTTAGGGGTAGACAGGTCAGCGGACCAGCCTATTTCCCTGACCAGGAGATTAAAACCGATGCAGGTGAGAGCGCGCAGCAGACGCGCGCCGCTGGCGCGCCTAAGGCAAGCCCGTCTGCGCCAGTCAGCGCTCGGAAAGGGCTCAGGGCCAGGACCGCTGGTAGTGGGGGGTCAGAAAAGCCCCTTCCGATTACTTATACCACAAAAATGCTGTTAGAACTAAAAGGGGCAGACAGGGCACATAACTGCATCTACCTTTCTTGTGACTCCCTACCCACACCACGAACACTGGTATGTCCCTATTGCATAACCTCACTTCCCAAACTCTTGGACCTGCCTGTGACCTCTTGGAATGACCAAGGAGCCGGATCAGGTGGGGATAACACCCAAATAATCAAATGCTTGTTGCTCAATGCGAGATCGTTAGTTAAGCACAGCATAGAATGCGCAAGGCTCATTGAAGAATGGGATATCAAGCTGGCCTTTATCACGGAGACTTGGATGGATGACTCCTCTGGTCCGGACATATTAAATGCCACTCCACCAGAGTTTCTATGCTATACACGAAACAGATTACACAGGAAGGGGGGAGTGGCCGTGATTTATCACAGGGATATCAAGGCGACTTTTCAGTCGGTCCCATCGGATTCATGTGAGGCCATATCCTTCAACCTTAAGCTCTCCAACCATCATTCCTTTAAAGGTATTCTTCTATATAGACCACCGGGAGCTAGGAATACCTTTCTAGCCTCATTAAGCAACATCCTAGAAGAAGGCATTTGCACAGAGGCCTACACAATCCTGGGAGATTTTAACTTTTATCTTGAGAGCTTAACAGACCTTGATACAAGGACACTGTTAGACACTATGAACAATGTAGATTTGAAGCAACAGGTTCTTGGCCCTACTCATCTGGCAGGACATACCTTGGATGGTATATTCTCCAACCACCCAGGCCTACAGTTTATAGGCCTCTTGCCTCTTGTATGGTCAGATCATGCGGCTGCCCGATTTGAGCTATCATTCAACATCCGACCTACAAATGGCGCTCATCTAAGAGGTCGAATAACTACCAGGGCTTGGAAGAATATTGAAGCTACGGCTCTACAAGAGCTTCTTACCGCCACGGATAATCAGATGCCGGATAGTGTGGAAGAAGCCGCCATGACTTATACAAAATGGCTTGAGAAGGCGTGTGACAAATTAGCTCCAAAAAAATCTGTCCTCCCAAGAAGACTACACCCATCAGCCCCATGGTATACTGAAGCTCTGAAAAATTACAAACTTACCTGCAAACGGCTTGAGCGAAATTGGAGAAAGGACTATAAATCAGATAAAATACTTTATAGAATGAGTCTTCTCAAATACAAACAATCTATCCACCAAGCTAAACAAGAGTTCTATGTGGCACGCATAGATCTAGCGAAAAACTCGACCAAAGAATTATTTAAAACGGTCTCTAGTTTGGCCACTCCACGCCCAGCGATAGTTGAAGCAAGTCAAGATCTTTGTGAAAAGATTGCTAAGTTTTTGTTAACAAAGTGGAAACCATCTTCTCAGCCTTCTGTGGCTTGACCAGTGTCACGCTGGACCAGGATAATGAGAAACTCAACCCCCAAAAACCTCCACTGAGACCTTAGATAGTTTTAGGCCAGTATCTTCGGATAATTTGGAGAAGCTACTCATGGCCGCCAAATCAGGATCTCCACATGATCCTTGTCCGGTACAAGTAGCTCAACTAGCCCCCGGTCCCATTGCTCGGTCTCTGTCGGCCATTTTTGAGGGAATGTGTGAAACGGGGCACTTTCCCAGTTGTTGGAAAGTGGCCTCCATACTGCCCCTGCTGAAAAAACCGAGCCTGGACTCCAAAGATCCTAACAATTTCCGCCCGATTTCGCGCATCCCATTACCAGCTAAACTGATAGAAAAAGTCCTTAATATCCAACTTAGTTCTTTTTAACAACAACACAAGCATTAGACCCTTCCCAGTATGGGTTCAGAGGGGGCCACAGCACTGAGTCCGCTCTTATTAAGGCAACAGAAGAGATCAGAGTAGCCGTTGACCAAGGAGGGAGGGCAGCACTGATCCTGTTAGACCTGTCGGCGGCCTTTGATACGGTCCTTCATGGTATTTTGATGGACCGTCTAAAGGAGTGTGGGATTCAATCCAAAGCTTTGGCGCTGATAAGTTCCTTCCTGTCCGACAGAAGACACACGGTGGCACTGGGTAGTTGTCAATCAAAACCCTTTGTGCTTCCTTGTGGGGTCCCACAAGGATCCTCCCTTAGCCCCACCCTTTTTAATGTCTATGTCTCCTCCTTGGCCCCCATTGTTAGATCATTCGGGTTCGGTATCACGTCCTATGCGGATGATACCCAAATTGTTGTGTCATTACTTCCGGGCCAGGATGTAGGCATAGACCAACGTTTCCAAACATGTATGAAATCTGTTGGGAAATGGATGGCAGAGAACTGCCTAAAACTTAATTCAGGCAAGACTGAGGTCCTTCTATTTGGAAAGGATACTAGCTTTTGGACCCCAGGCTGGTGGCCAGACTCGATGGGCTCTCTCCCCACGCCTTCAAAAAAGGCAAAAAATCTAGGGGTAGTTGTGGACGAGAAACTAACCTTCGGGGATCAGGTCAATGCAGTAGCATCTTCAACCACTTACGTGCTTAGAAAAGGGAGGAAGGTAATGCCATTCCTACCCCCGAGTAGTCGACAAACAGTGGTCACAGCCTTGGTGTTATCCAGGCTGGACTATTGTAATAGCTTGTATTTGAATATCCAACAGAAAAGTCTGAACAAACTACAGCTGCTGCAAAATGCAGCAGCAAGACTTCTGACGGGTACACCCAAATTCTCACCCATCTCCAATGGATTAAGGAATCTCCACTGGCTTCCAATACGGAATAGAGTGCGTTTTAAATCCCTATGCATGGTCTTCAAAGCCCTTCATGGCAAAGGCCCAGACTACCTGAACCAGCTGTTCCACTGGTACATTCCGAACAGAGCACTTCGCTCGACAGGTGCCAAGCTGGTTTCGGTTCCACTCAGAAGGACTGCTTTGTGGGGGGGCAGAAGCTTCGCTGTTAGCGCAGCGAAGGCCTGGAACGCCCTTCCTTTTTACCTCAGAGATGCTACGGATCTCTTAAATTTTAGGAAGGGCCTAAAGACCTGGCTCTTTTCTGAATAACTCCTCCCTTCTTGTTTTTTGCCTCAGGATGCATTTGCTAGCGCCAGGACACCCATGGGTAATCGCTGCGCTTTATAAAAGTTATTAACATAACATAACTCAGGGCCAACACTGCATCACTCAGCACAACCACAGCATTACTCAGCACAACCACAGCATCACTCAGGGCCAACACTGCATCACTCAGCACCACCACAGGATGACTCGGCGCCACCACAGGATGACTCGGCGCCACCACAGGATGACTCGGCGCCACCACAGGATGACTCGGCGCCACCACAGGATGACTCGGCGCCACCACAGGATGACTCGGCGCCACCACAGGATGACTCGGCGCCACCACAGGATGACTCGGCGCCACCACAGGATGGCTCGGCGCCACCACAGGATGGCTCGGCGCCACCACAGGATGGCTCGGCGCCACCACAGGATGGCTCGGCGCCACCACAGGATGGCTCGGCGCCACCACAGGATGGCTCGGCGCCACCACAGGATGGCTCGGCGCCACCACAATATCACTCAGCAACACCTGAGTATCATTCAGCATCACCTCCGCATCGTCTCCGCAACAGTCACCACCACCACCACTACCACCTCAGCATCACTCAGCACCACCTCAGCCTGCTCTCGGTATCTGCCATCTGTTGATTCTCCCCTAGCGTCTGGCCGCTGCTAGTGTTATAATACAGGTACTAGTTCCCAACCTTCACCCTCCGATTGTTTATGCCCCCTCAAAAAAAAAAGCTTGAACAAACAACCATTGCAATAGGCAGAAACAAGTTGCCAGCATTGCAAGAACAAAAGAAAACTGAGAATTTTTTATTGTAAATACTTTTTTTAATATGGTCGTTCAGTTTTACATAATGCCTTCTTGGTCATATATAAAGTAACAAAAATGCTTCTGACACTTTTTTATTATAACTTTTCAGCATGCCGCACAGCAGCCACACTTCTCTACAGCACAGCTTGAAGACATTGGCAAAGTCAATAGCTCTGGCTAAACACTTATAAGGCCCCAAAGGCGAGACCTATTGGCTATGCCAATGCTTGTTTCAATTAACCTTTGGTTTACAGCTACCTTTTTTTGTCCCCTGTTTGTTGTATGACCTGGAGTTCTATTTCGCTAGGCTCTTCGTGACTAGAACTACCATAGTTTGACACTGATGTTCTTGCAGCTGAATTATGCTGCCCTCAACATTAAACAAGCATTGGCATAGCCAGTAGGTCTCGCCTTTGGGACCTTATAAGTGTTTAGCCATGCAACAGTTAATGTTGTTGCAGTAAGGATATTGTGCTGCATAACTAAATACTTATAAGGTCCCAAAGGCTAGACCTATTGGCTATACCAATGCTTGTTATACATTGTATTGACATTTTCGATTATGGTGATTTATTTTATGGATGTTTAGGCTGAAGTGTTTGATTTGCGCACTTTTGTGATTTTTTTATAACCGAGTAAGTTGTATGACTGACCGGCTGAAGTCACAGATGTAATAACCTACAGGCTCTATCCCTTTTTCTGTCCATTACATTTCTGTGGTCATCTCAGGTGGAAGTACCGACAAACTCACTGCTCAAACACGGTCTGAACTCAGCTAGTCTCCCGTTCAGGAGGTCTTAATCCTCAATAAAATATGCATGCAGCTGCTTAGTGACCACTTGTTCGATTAAGTTGGCTGTACAAAGGAATTTGAAGATAAGGATGTAGTTTATGATGTCAGTAGGATCAATTAGTGGGGGTTTTGTTCCACCAGGACTGCTACCACTATATGGAGGGAAAATGTAAATCTGCTTAGCATTATTCTCCCAATATAAGCAACATATTTGCCAGTTAAGGTAATGCTGCTATATAGGGATTCCATGGAATATTGTTGTCTAGTTTCTCTGCGATCCAGGTGTTTAAATGCACCAATTCTTTTGTCATTTATAGGAGGAAGAATGGCAAAAAATCTGTTCCAAATATCTGCAGGTGTTTTCCCAGTCTTTTCTGACTATCATTAGATTTAGTGATTTTCTTTGTTTTGTATAAGATTGAAGCTTTCCAAAGAGAATCTGGTACTGTAGTACCCAAGCCATCTACCAAGATGTCAAAATCCTCCGGACTCATGAGGGACTCATGAGGGATACGCTTATCCATAATATTGATATTTTTATTGGGGAACTTGGCATATGAAAATGGGGCAGAGGCCCTGTAGACGTCTAAAAGAATGTCTAACATGTTGGAGGTGAGCTTATTACTTGAGTTAACCATTCTTCTGCATTTTGGGTGAGTTTATGGGGGAAATATTTCACCTTTAAATAATTGCTGTTCTCCAGATCTGTGCTTTAAGATGCATTTATATCGTTCATTGACCAATTGATTATTTATTCAGAAAGACCATTCCTTAATGAGAATGGGTCTTAAGCATACAGTGATGCCTTGTTTGGTAATCACCAATATGGTGATCAATATGGTGTCAAAAAACATTGCAGTAAGGGAACTGAAGCACCAAATTGTCACAGAGTCTGCGGTGGCCAAAGAGTCTGGTCATTCAGTAGTATCTGAAATGCACATAGAATTTGATCATGTTAGCTACAGGAGTATGGCCATGGCAAAGTTAAGTAATCTGAGGTTAATGACCAGCCACACTGTCTTCCACCACTCTTCCCTGTTGCTGGTGCAGACAGGCACAAACTTGCTTGCCTTGGTCTTATCAGCTGCATGGATACACATCCGTCTTGCTTAAGATTTTGTTTCAGTTTGTGTTATTGCATATGTCACTCCTCCCTTAGTTTAGTTGGAGTCAGTCAAATAAATTTGGATGTAATAGATATTCTGAGGTAGAGATTCTTTGTTCAAATATACCTGCAGTTAGTATGTACATTTCTTTCCTCTGCTTGCTATGTATCTTGTAGAGTCCTGGGTTACTACTAAATACTTAATGCGTAGTAATATTACTTTCTCAGACACTTGAGTTGAATTATTCATTGACTGACAAAGATGTCTTGGTTTGTTTTTGGGAATATGTGTTTTAAGACCTCTGGGAATATCTGTCACCTTGAAGATGCATCACAAATCCTTTGTCATCATGTCCATTGATGGAGGCTGGTATTCCCACCACCCATCATTTGCTGCTAGCAGAAATATTATGTCCGATTGTGCTAGCCCCTGCTGGATGCAGTGTTTGTGAGGCAGGGTGGATGATTTTGCAGATTCTGGTCCATAGCAGCCTTGAAGAAATTCAACCATAAATTTGGGGATTCTTTGAATGAGATTGGGATTTTCTGTGTTCTTAATGCTCTGAATTTAGTCTGATTGAGCTGCATACTACTGCCATTATCCAAACTGTAATGAATTATTTTTTCCGCAAGGGATGGATTTGCAGTAAAGACCAGTTTAGCTTAAGAAATGCATCTGCACATACCATCCATGAGTTAATGACTTGGCAGAGATACTAATTGATTGGTGAAGGAATGCATTCAATTGTTACTTGCCAGAGGATTGAGTTAGATTGAATCTATTCTGAAAATGGTGTGTCAAGGTGTATAAGATGGCCAGCACTTTCCTTGCTGATCAGGGGGGGTGACCCAGCCTTAAAATGACTTCTACTTGTCTCCAAAGAGTGTAATTGTCAACATCAAGCAGGTTCTGGGCAAGGTAGCTTGCACACAAGCAAACTAAAAATGTCAGGCATATCCACAGAATGAGCTAAGCCTATAAGGTTCTAAGAGGATTAATGGTTGAGTTTCAGGAATTCCTGTAAAGTCTACAATAGATTGTATATATGTATAGTAAGAGAATCACAGAATTTATCTGAAACATGGTTAATTGTATTAGAAAACGGAGCGTTGTGTGCCCCGGCAAATTAATGACGTCATGGTAACTATTAAGACAGCCAAGCGAGCAACCGACGGCCAGAGAAGGATGAAAGGATATGACATGCGGGTGTTAATATAAAGGACAGGGACCTGAAGCTTGAGCTGGAGGAACTCCTTTGGTAAAAAACAGAAGCATTGGGAGACACACTGCTACTGGAAGCCAGCTCAGGATTACATGCATTTTGAGATAGACACCTGTTGATGAAGCAATCTAGACCAAGGATTAAATGTGGATAATAAGTGACCCTCTGCTTTTTGTGTACTTCGAAATTCTCTGTACAGCCAATCTTGTCTTTTGTCATGAAAGTAGATGTTACAGTGTGTTTACTGTGTTTCCCTTTATTGGATCTTAGAACCTTCATTCTTCTGTCCATGAGAGTATATCACGTGTGGAAAGCATCAATCCCTTCCCTGGCCAATGTTGTGTGGAGCGGAGACTTCTTGTGGGTGTTTATCAGTGCGCTGTCTTATATATTGGTGTCTCTGGGTACTTGTTACATTACATGAAGCTCCACTTTCCCCTCATTACCACTGTATTTCATATTATGATTGGTATGTTCTCTCATATTAGTGCCTTTTGGCTTTTTTCGTGAAGGACTTGTAATAGACCGCTATTTGAGTTTTTAAACTATAACCGTGGTCTTATGGTGAAAAGGAAGTGATCAGAAGGATTATTTTAAATGCCATTTTTTAATAAGTTACCTTGTTAATATTTTGTTTTTTAAGAAATTAGTTATTAATCACCTTGTTAATGTACATCTAAAAAAATGTTGCCTCAGTCTAGATTTGAGAGCCTGTAAGGTCTGTCATGCATGAGTGCGCCAGTGCAGCAGGCTCCAGCGTGGTTGGAGGTGATGTGGCGTACTTCAAGCGGGGTTTACTACTGCACTCTTTAAGTGTGTACAGTAAGTATGGGGTCGTCAGAGGCTGCT
Organism: Calotriton arnoldi; assembly: GCA_963921515.1. NCBI lineage: Eukaryota > Metazoa > Chordata > Amphibia > Caudata > Salamandridae > Calotriton > Calotriton arnoldi. Next base: position 2,667,937 of record CAWUFW010001193.1, read on the forward strand.
TGCAGCCTGTCCGTCCTCCTCAGTGCTTTATCGTAGCCCACTGAAGCCTAACAAGATTGTGGGATTGGAAACCGCGTCACAGGAGCGCTTTGGCAGTGATCCAGAAAGCTTTCTGCACTCCTCCCCCACACCAATGGTAGCTTTCAGATGGGCAAGTAGCTCGCATAAATGCATCTGGCAGACGTCAGCCTCGCACTACCCACATCTGAGTCAGTGATTGGGAGCGGCGATTTGAATGACTCTATAAGGCTGCGTCTCTCCCACATTAAGTGACCTTAATGGAAGCAGCACAGTTACTACACTTCACGGAGGAAACAAAGAAACGAGTGAATGAGGTTGGCTAATGCAGCGAAATACTAGGACGGTGACGAAGATGGCAAGCACGCTGAACTTCACAAGTGATGCCCAGGGATGCTGAGCTGGTTTCCAAAGCTGCCTTATTTTTCGGAGCACGTTTCCTTTGTACTCCCATTCCCAGGCTGTTTTCATGCCTTTGTCTTTGTGCCCTGTCATGTGCAGGGGGAAGGTGCGTACTCATTAATAATTCATAGACATCTGTGAGCAGCACAAAACGGCCAGGAGCTGGATTGTGTATCTTGGACGGCCACTTTTCTATTTCTCGTAAAATAAGCCCTTCCTGGCAACTATGCAGTACAAGTAGTCATTCTTTTTTCTTCAAAAATGGGTAGATTTTATTTCTGTTTTCCTGTTTAATGTTAGACAAAGGATTATCTGTATTCCAATGCAACCATTTTCGAACGAATCACAAATCCTTATTGTATTCTGGTTCTGAAGAATTACATATTTACTTGGTTGGTTTTTAATGATTTGACTTACTTTATTTGTAGCTAATTGTAATCTAGCAGCGCTCATACTGACTGTGTTTTGGTGTTTTCTGTGACATGAGATAGGAACAGACATAGATTCTAAGGTAATCTGAGTTTGTGGTTCATTCTTTATTTGACCCTATACTTGGGTAATTTCACAGTTACTTTACTTTAGTGAACACTTAATAGCATTGGTTAATTTGTGCTGGTGGTCCCTTCATCGGATTTTGATCCAGCGCAAGTAAGTGAAAAACACATAAACGGGAAAGGAGGAAGAGAAAGTCGAGAAAAAAGTGACAAAGGCCCAAAGAAGGGATGAAAATGAACCCGCAAGAGCGAGATAGAGGCATGGAATGTCTGGTGTGTTAAAGAGGGTTGAAGTGGAATGGAGACTATGCAGGCTTGGTATTCCAAATCACGACCTTCACTAGCACAAGCCATGGGCTTCTGGTCAAAACTTTGTGCCCTGGCAGTTTTTCTTTTGCAAATTAAGCACTATGGATTTTTTTATGTTGAAGTTCTGGTTAACTTCTAAATGGCATTGACTCATTGTACACTTTGCTAATACTTTTTTTTAGATGTTATTCGTTAGTAGCTTATTTTTCTAAACTTCTCCCAGAAATGCCACCAATTTTATTTTTGGCTAAAAAAGGGTATTGGTAAATTCTGTATATTTTCATCCGTAAGAAGCGATTTCATCCTATTAAAATCTGTCTACAGATTCCATCAACAGAAATAACTTGCACAACAGTCTGGTCAAAGACCTTTTAGTCTATTTTCCGAGCTATGAGTTGCTAAGCCACCGTGGTCCCTGCTGCTACCTGTTTTGCTGTGATAGCATTACACGTGCCATTATTGATACCTGCTCATTGGATATTTACAAGCTATCTAGTTTAAGATAAACTTGTTATGTTACTTAATGTTCCCCTTGATAAGCAATAGGGACAATCAAATTAAGGTTGACTAGGAACCTGCGTGAGTGTGAAAACAATGTCATGGTTGGTTCTTTGTGAAAATGAAGATCTCTAGACTTTTAGGGGGTCAACTACAGTGTCAAGTTAATTGAAACCTGTTACAGAAGTGTAGACCCTTTGGGTAACTGATGCACTCAGTTTTTAGCACCCATTAAAGATCTCTTTATCTGGTTAGCTTTGCTGTACTGTACTTGTTAAAGGGGAGGAGCTCTGCACCATTATTCCCTTGGTAACCCAACTTTAAAGTGCCTATTACAGAAGTGTATGGATCGAGCGTACTTGAAGCTGCAAAAATATGTTGTCTGTTAGGGATAATTCGTAATTAATTCAGCTTGTTAGGAAACCTGGAATTATTCTGTTGGTGGTATATGCATGTGTCAGGATGCCATACTTTGGTGAATGGAGTATTGCACCCAAAACTGCCTAGATGTTATTTTGGGGTGAATGGCTGCCACAGTTACGGTGCTTCCACACTAATCCGCGTCCAGTGTTCATGGTTGACAAATGTTCAGTGTGGTGCTTAATGGAGGCATAGGCCTATTCCCTTGTGGCCATATGTTGAGTGGTGTTTGCAGTTACACTCAGAAAATACATCATTTTTAATTCTGTAAATACACTGTGCCTAGACAAGTAGGCATTGTAGCCACAACAACCCCTCCCTCCACTATTTTCTCTCTTGGGAGCACCTGAAAGCAATAAAGTTTTGCAATGAACGCTAAGCAAACCAAAAAAGAGAAACCTAAACCTGCCTAGAGAATTGTATTGTGAACGTACTTTGTAGTTTTATTTGGCAGTAATCGCTGGAAAGTACATCTGTATGCTTTTATTTTTCGTTATGTCTTGGAGTAAAGTTTGAGTCTGCATTTTTTTTTTGTAGGTTCCATCAACCCAGGATGTCTGTTCTTTCTTGGGAAGTTGAGTGATTTGAAGCAGTGATGTGTACGTAGTTATAGTTTTTAATGACTATAACCGTGTATGTTGTCTTTGTGTATCCCACCTTTTCAAACGACATTGTAACAGTGTCTAGAATTTAAAGCACAATGACCGGGTGGTCCGAAATGAGGGCCCTCCTTTTGGGAATTATTTCTCAAGACTGCCTCAGTGTGTTTATTACTCTAGTTTAACAATGCTGGTAGTATCCCTAATCTTGTTATATGTATTTGTAAAGACTAGAACAGTGGCCCTTGACCTTTTGACCTCTATGGACCCCCCCCCCCCCACTTACTAATTATTAGAATCCAGGGACCCGAACTGAATCATTGTTGGAATCCGGGGACCACCCCCCCTGCCCCCCCCCCCCCCCACCCGCCACTGAGTCATTACCGGAAGCCGGGGACCCCATCCTGAGCATTTTAGATGATTTGAACTATAAAAAAATACAGTAACAAGCGTTCCTCAAACAATTGAATATTTAATTTAATTCACAAACAAACATTAAAAAAAATTCCATAGAAAGGTTGAAGCTTTTCTAAATTTAATTGAGGCCACTCGTCGTCCATCCTATATTCTGTTTGTTGCACTAGTACTGCTCCAACAAATAAATCCGAGGTTACCAACTTGATTTTAAGCCGCCAATTTCAAACTCCTTCACATTTTACAGAACGGTTTAAAATGTTAAATTGTACATTTTGCTTCTTTAATTGTATACACTTTATTAATGTGTTAATATTATTGAATTTCTAAGCAGTCGTGGACCCACTGAGCAGGTTTTTCGGACCCCCAGGGGTCTCTGGACTACAGGTTAAGAATCACTGTACTAGAATGCTCTCTTATTAATTTGCTTCCTATCAGCGAGTGCTAGGCAGCATTTCTGTATTACATCAAGAATGTGTCCTTGGGGGATGGGCTTGCAACTTAACCACAAATGTGTCAAGTAGACAGAGAGTACTGATTATTGTTTTTCTGTTAAATTTGCTGGTGTGCCTATTTATCTGTAAATCTTTTCTCATGTGTGGTGTTTAGGTACAAAAACACCACCACATGATCTGGCTTTGGGAGGGCTCTCTGAAGGTCCTAAAAAACTGGTGCAATCTTTTTCCTTCCCTCTTCTCAGTCGTGTTTCGAGTGCTGCCATGCATTGTTAGATACTTCACAACACCCCACATTGGATGGCATTTGCCAGAAACTTTGTCATTCAGACCTTACAGAACACATGAATTTGGTGATGTGATGAGTTGCTATGTGCAGAGCATGAGGATTTAATGAAGCTTCTTGAAAGATTCCTGTTTTATGGGAACTTATTAAAATAAGACGATGCAGTAGCCAGTGGGTTACACCCCCACCTTTATGAATGAATGGAAAACCATTGCTGCCATTGCACATCCTGAGCTACCGCTTATCTTATGCATTCAGTTCAGCATGGAAAATAGTCTAGCACTTGTTCTTCAGGTTTGATGAGGATTGCAAAGTTTTGGCGATTTTTAAATCAATTTCACAGTGGACCAAACAAAAGTATTTTAAACTCCTATAGTTGGTAGAAAATGGCTCCATTATTCTTTGATTACATAGTTAAAGGTAATGTTAAATGGGCATTGCCCTGAAAAGTGTATGTGCACCATGCTTGGCACACCCATATTTGCCCTGTACCCATTGAGTGTGTGTTAGACCTGGCTTTTCCAGTGGGATTATCGATTTATGACTCTGGGTACTTTACCACTGCTGATCAGTGCTAAAGTGCATATGCTCTCCCTGTAATTTGTATTTATGGATTGGTGATTCCGTGATTGGCATATTTGATTTACTGGTAAGTCCCTAGTACAGTGCACTGTGTGTACCCAGGGCCTGTAAATCAAATGCTGCTAGTGGGCCTGCAGCGCTGATTGTGCCACCCACACAAGCAGCATTTCAAATGGAACTCTGACTTGCCACTGCAATGTCTGTGCGCAGTTTGGTACTGCCATGTCGACCTGGCAAGTGCACCTACTTGCCAGGCCCTAACCTTCCCTTTCCTTACATATGAGTCACCCCTAAGGTAGGCCCAAGGTACCCCTGTGGGCAGGGTGCAGTGTATGTGAAAGGTAGGACATGCCCTGATGTGTGTGGCATGTCCTGATAGTGAAAATACTGCCAATTTCGTTTTTCACTATTGAAAGGCTATCTGTCCCATAGGATAGAATGGGAGTTTATTTATAACATCTTATAAATATAATTTCCCATTGGAACAAAATGGAGTTTAGTATGCCTGAACTCAGACTATAAAAACGCATCTTTTAGTAAAGATGATTTTTATATTGTGTGTTTGAAAATACCACTTTTAGAAAGTGAGTATTTTCTTGCTTAACCATCCTGTGTGCCTCTGCTGGTTTGTGGACCGACTGTCTGACTTTTGAATGACGGGCTGGGGATGTGCATTCCCTCAGACGGCCACCGGGGGCGGGGGCGGGGGGCCTCGATGTGTGTCCTGCCTTTCCTGAATGAGTCGGGGCTGGGCTGCATTTAGAGTAGGGGGGAGGAGATTTCCCTTGCACCTGAATAGGCCCTGTCTGCCTTGGACAAGGCTGTCTCCACCTCCTGCCGGGAAGCTGGACCAGACAGGACCGAACTGGTATTGGCTGAGCACAGAGCCTCTCTGCACCAAGAGAACAAAGGAATTTGCTGTTTAAATAGTGGGGCCCAGACCCCAGTATTTTAGATTACTGCTGAACTAAGGAACCTGCCAAGAAGAAGAACCAGGAAAGCTGGCGGAGGAGTACTGCCCCTGTGCTGTGTGCTGTTGGGTTTGGCCTGCAGTGGTTGCTTCTGTCTTGGGTAGGGAAAGGACTGAACTGTGCTTCCATCATCCTGCTGTTAGAGTTTTTTCCGAGGGCTTGAAATAGAGCTTGCCTCCTGTTGGAAGTCTCAGGGATGGAAAAGACTTCAAAGATCACTTTTGGACTTCAAGAGGAACCTCTGCCAAAGAGAAGAGCTGGAAGAAACTGGAGGAGGAGTACTGCCCCTTTGCTGTGTGCTGTCTGGGGTTGGCCTGCAGTAGCGGTTTCTGACCAGGAGAGGAACTGTGTGTGTATCCTGCTTGAGAAAGTATCTCCAAGAGCTTGGAAGTGGAGCTTGCCCCTGTTCAAGAGGTCTCAGGAACAGCAAAGACCTCCCCATCCTTCTGGGCACCATCTCTGGAACCGCTGGTTTCAGTCGCCACAGAATAAAAGGGCAACCAACTCTGTCACCGAGTCGTCGCACGATTCCGTGTCCTGAAGGCCTGGGAGAAGGCACCACTGCACTTTGTCCTTGGTCTCACTGACGCCGTCTTGACGATTGTCACCGAGCCGTTGCTCGCACCGCGTCCTGTGAACACTGCATTCCGCACCGCCTCACTTCACCCTGCCTGGATGACACAGACACCGTCGCTGCTCGACCGGAACATCGACCGACTCCGTCACCTGCAACGTGACCTGCCAGCACCGCATCGAGCACCGCCTCACCCTGCACTGTAAGCCTTGGCCTTACCGACGCTGTCTGGACGATCGTCACCGAGCCGCCGCCTGCACCACATCGTGAGGGCACCGCACCGTTTCCATTTGTGCAACGCAACGGTTGCCCCTACCGGCTCGTTCCATCGAGTCGGGCGCAACAAGAAAGCTACTGTTTTCGACTCGGTCTTCGCTTTAGCTGACCCCGCACTGACGCGGTCAGCTGGAATTGTTAGACTCTGGCGTTTTCAGCATCACGGTAGCCCCAGACGGAGCTTCTGACTCAAAAGAACCGTGTTTTGTGTATATTTCTACATTTTTAAGGTTATGTTGCAAAGTAACTATCTTTATAGTATTGTATGTTGGATTATTGTCGTATTTGGTCTTGTTTGGTTTAGATAAAGTTTCACTTATTTTTCTAATCTGGTGTGGTGTCCATTTGTAGTGTTTTCACTGTTACTGTATGCATGCACAAATGCTTCACACACTGCCTCTGAGATAAGCCTGTCTGGTCGTGCGAAGCTACCAAGGGGGTGAGCAGGGGTTATTTTAGAAGTGCATCCCCCTTACCCTGACGAGGAAGAAGGGTCCCTACTTGGACAAAGGTGCAAGCCATTGCCAACTAGAGACCCCCATTTCTAACAGTGTGCCAAAGCATCACATTTAGAACGGTTAGTGGTCATTCAGAGATGGAGGTTTGTGAAGGGGAGAAATTCTCTTTGGGCCTTTTTTTTTTTTTTTCTTCCTCGCAGTGTTTTCATCAAATTTCTTAGGCGAATCTGCACAGTGCATAGCAACTACATAAACTGTAACAAGTATGGCTAACTACCAGTTTGGCCAGATCTGTAGCCACTTTCAAATACTTGAATTTGCAAATTAAATTGTTCGCTTTCTATAGTTGTGATAACATTTTATTTTTGGTGTTTTACTATCAATGCATTATGTCTTTAGGGTGGCTTTTGTCTTTATTTGAGCGCTGTCAAAGTGCAAAACGTTTGCCAAGGCAGTGCTTGGCTAGAGTTGTTTTTAGTCTGTGTCTTCACATCGTCAAATTTCTCCATTTTTGTTCTTCCTATAAATAGCCATGAAACGTGAAGCCTCTTTTTCGCAATTGCCTTCTCACACCCTTTCTCCTGCTCCCTATTAAATTACACATCAAGCTGTAACTATAATAGGACACCAAACTGCTCCCATTTCACAATCGTATCTTCCTGCATCTTCTCTCATTCTATGACGGAAACCTACCTCCTTTCCTGTAGATGAGCTCACTAGGTAACCTACATGCATTAATTTTATGCTTCTGTGTCCACTGCTGAATTGGGACCTTCTACAAATCCCCTTTCCTCTTGCACTGATGTCCACTACACATTACTTTTGCGAACGAAGACCAGCATTCTGTTTCATAAAACTCTTTGGCCCACACATACACGTATATTCATTCTCAAATTCTTTAGAATTTTGTAAATCTTTCAACATTTTATCCAGGAATCCTATTCCAGTTACCAATTCTAAGCCTTCCACACAATCTCACTGGTACCGGCTACTTTCTCCAACCCAACCGGTTCTGTATCTTGCCACTCTTATAATTTTTAATTTAGAAAGCCCATAAGGAGATGTGTGATCTTTCTTTGTACGTTCTTATAGACAAATCTCCTTTTGGAATTGTATGTTCACCTTAAGTTTCTGTGCTATTTCACTCTTATGCCTGCATCTCTATACATGTGTAAATACCAAGTCAGGCGCATATTCTTGTTTGCGATTGACTTGATATTTCAGCCCGCCTCAAATGGTGCACAACATCAGTTTTTACCTGACTGATTTGTGGCAAGTAGAGTCTGTTGAAAATCAACTGTGCATGTGCCACACTAACAAACGCACCAACATATGGGAGACGCACATGTTCTACTTGTGCAATACCCTCCATTCCGACATGTGTCATGGGGAATCTGGGCTAAATTGCACACCTAGTAAGTTTTGGGCCACAGTGTGGGCCCTGGAGGTTGCAGAATTTGTGGCTCTTACTTGATCGCTGCCTTGGATAAAGAGAAATGCTCTTTATCTTCCATTACCAAGTTAATGCAGTATTTTGTTTTGCAGTTCCTCATCCTGTGGCAATAAGAACAGATCGGGCGACAAAAAAATGAACGCGCATGGTGCCTGCGGTGGTCATGAGCGATCAAGAGACAGACGCCGATCCAGTGACCGGTCTCGTGATTCGTCCCATGAAAGAGCCGAAAGCCAACTCACTCCATGCATCCGTAATGTTACTTCGCCAACACGACAGCTTCAAAGTGGTATGCTCGAACTTTCAAGTTAGTATTTCTCTCTTATGGTAAATATACATGAATGACAAAATTAAATAGGTTTTTTTGTCTAGCTCTTGTGACAACACACCATTTCGTTCCTACGTATTCAAGGCTTGCTGTCTCAAAGTGTTCATAGTGATCGGTTGTTCATATTAATCGAATGTTCCAACTTTTAGGTTTCATAACTTGGTTTGAAGCACATGATGACCTATCACAGAGATTAATTCAGACGGGGCACTCAAGAAATGGGAACTGACTATAAAGTGTGCGCTAGAGACATCTTTGATTTGGCTTCTTATATTGTTTGTGTTGTGGTTTTAATCTACATTTGCTTTTCCTACGCATAGAATCGTGCAGTGGTATTAAGATTTAGTGATTGGTCTGTAGCTTGAGCATGGAAATCGAGCATGACATTTCGCTCCCTCTTAGTAATAAGCCACTAAACCCAATCTGTTTATTAATAAAAAAGTAAATCACTCCTAAACCCCGACGATTCAATCTGGTTTGTGTCTCTTTAATCTGTTAGTGTACTTCATCTAATAAGGCTGCTTTTATGTACCTTCATTATAGATGTCTCCTACCTCCATATGTATGTGTGTGTATATATCTATGTATATATATTTGTGTGTATTTATAGATGGATATAGAGATAGATATATATCTATAATAATATTCTGATCCCTTTCCATCCACCATCTTCGATTGATTGCTAAAAAATGGCTCTGAAATCCTTGGTGCTGCATGCATGCGCATCAGTCATCATTCATGCACACACCTACGAAATAAGGAGAAGGCGCATCCTGGGAGCATTTATTTATTTTGCTGTCTCTGCACTGAATAGCTTATAGATTGATGTGCTTTGAATAATGCCATGTCCCATTGAATCGTTCGCTACTGAGAAATGATTTTTTTATCCTTATTATCTCGTATTGGACTGTAGTTAAACATAGCTTCCCTTCCTCCATCTTGTGCCCCCTTCTGCCCTGTTTTCCTCTCCCTCCTTACTTCTAAATGTACCTTGCTTAACATGCTTCAGTGAGATTTACAGGCAGAGACGGCAAACCTGTACAGTGGAGTAATTACTGTTACTCTCCAATCTTGCCACCGTATGATGTGTACGCTGTAGAACACAGTGACATTGTTCAAATGCTAAAATTTTATCTTGAAATGGAAAAATAAGAGTTGGTTTGAGGCCGTGCATTTTTCAAGGTATTCAACAAACTATTTGAAGACGTACAAGCAAATTGTGTATGACAGCAAACAAGCAGTGTGCCACATCATGAGTAAAATATGTGGAAAGATAGTAATTGGTATTTAAATCGTAATTAAAAAAATATTGTAAATTAAATTTGAAGAAATAGGTCCTTTTATCTACTTCAGTTGTCTGGATCCAGGGATTATTTCTTCTTTTCAAAATCTTCAGGTTAGCATTGCATATCTACCAGACTTTTCTCATGCCATTTTACTTGAATTGAAACTCTGGAAAATGTGCATCTGTTTACTTAGTGTGTTCGTCAACCTCTTTCAGTCCTCATCGAACAGATCTCAATAATTTTTCTCACGGACTTCTGAATGTTTTTTTTTTTTTTGTGTTCAGCCTTGAAGACTATCTTTGTGTCTCTTCACAGATTGACATAATTAATTGATAGATTCCCTGCTTCATGGGTAGAATGTATATCCTGGTTGGCCTGGCCTGGTTGTACGGTTTTGTTGGCACAAAGTGAAGTAAATTGTGCGGCTAAGTGGTCCCACTTGGGAGACTTCTGAAGTTTTTCATCTACCTTTTCTGAATTGTTAGCTCTGTGTGAAATGTCCAAAGGTGGAATTGCATCTTCTGCATCCTCACCATCGTTGGTGTCCAGTCCTTCACTAGTTTTACTGTCTGAGATTTCTTCAGCAGATAAGTATATCAGTGAGAAATTGTTCTTGTTATTGAAATCCTTAAACAACAATTGATGGACAGAATGCAGAACAATGTCATGCATTCACCCCAGTACAGAGATCTGGGCCTAAATCCATCGGTTTTTTTGCTCACCATGCCATTCCAGTTTGAACCCAGCCATATGCAAATCAGTCTTGACCCTGTGCCCAATGCGAACAGTTCAGCCCGAACTGCCAGGCCAGGTCCTCCCTGGACTGGAAACAAGCATCCTAGGACCGGTTTCGGGGTTTCACCCCTCATCAGCCAGGATAGCTTGACTCCAGTGTCACGGAGAGCATGGGACCCACGTCTGGGCATATGGCTGGGTCCAACCTGGGGTGGTGTGGTGAGCAAAAGAATGATGGATTTAAACCAGATCCTTGTGACTGGGGTTGAATGTTTGCATTGTCCAGCGTTCTGTCCATCAATTGTTTCTTTTGCATATGTCGCCCCAAGTGGGTAGGGTATGCCCAGACGTGGGTCCCGTGCTCACTACACCACTGGATTCAAGCTAGCCTTGCTGATAAAGGGTGACGCCCTGAAACCGGTCCCAGAATGCTTGTTTCCGGTCCAGGGAGGACCTGGCTTGGCAGTTCAGGCTAGACTGTTCCCTCAAGGAACAGGGTCAAGACTGATTTGCATATGGCTGGGTCCAAACTGGGGTGGTGTGGTGAGGTGAGCAAAATAATGATGGATTTAACCCAGATCTTTGTGACTGGGGGTGAATGTTTGCATTGTCCAGCATTCCGTCCATCAATTGTTTCTTTTCCATATATTGAAATCCTTATTCACCATCATTGCTTGAAACTCCTCTTCGAGGTTTCCATTGTATTGTGCTTTCTGGAAGCATCTTGTCTATCCATTGAAAGACCTCTATTTTCCATCAGCATAGATACATACATTCCCACAGCAGTCGGTGGCCGGACATTGGTGTTTTGGTGATTTCTATAATGGTCAGTTGCTGAGGGGGGAGCTGACAACCTGCAATTAAGTCGGTTCTGCTATTAAGTACATGTTTTCTTGACGGTATCGCCTTTAGCTGCCTCTTCTTCTTATCACATTTGACCTTTTCTCACTGGGGTGTGGGCGGGGTTTGGTTGGTTGGGACATGGCCGCTTACCAGTTTTACCACCTTCTCCTTCCAGACAGAACTTTAAAAATGTTGTGCCAAGGTTTTCTATCCTCCCAGGCATCACTTTTGAGGGCATATCTCCCTGTTTGGAAGTAGGCTGAGTAGGAGAAAGTCCCAGTGACAGCTGTAGGACGATGCGACCTGGCTAATGGCTCCAAAAGTCATCAAGCCTCTTAGGAAGAACGGTGGTGTAGCAGTGACGAGACTTCAGTTTTATGCTGTTTCTGGTGCTAGTTTCTCTGATGGCAGACCTCCTCTGAAGCTCCTGAGTTTTATTTATTTAGGTTTTTGCAAACTTTATATTTGCAAAGAAAATAAAGCGTTGACCACCAATGAGAAACAAGCATTGGCATAGCCAATAGGTCTCGCCCTTGGGACCTTATAAGTGTTTAGCCAGAGCTACTGACTTTGCCAATGTCTTTCAGGTATGTTGTAGAGCAGTGTGGCTGCCGTGCAGCATGTTGAAAAGTTATAATAAAGTGCGTGCGTGGTGGGAGAGGAGTGGTACCAGCGTTGAGCTGTCTCCCTCTGCCACGGGCCCGGAAAGCGAGATGGGGAGGGGCAGTGGTGAAATGAAAGCGCAACTTGAGCTGGCTTTAAGAACCCTTGCCCTGTAGAGGCCAGCATCCACCACTCTAGTTATCAAAGAAAAGTGTCTGCCATTGTGTGTATCGGGCTGTAGCAGAGCCAGCAAAAAAACAAACCAGTACCCTTACGTGTTGGCACTGCCGTAATGAACCGTCTGGATTTTGCTTTTCACCAGACCCTGTTCATGTAGCGCTGAAAGACTATGTGACACATAAAATTCAGTGCAAAACAGGTGAAAGGTTCTGGCGTGAGAGTCCATTTTCGAAACTGATACAACTCCAAATTGTTGGCACTTAATAATGGAAAAAAAACTATTCAAATGTATGGCTAGGGGGCACACAAAGAAAATCACAAGTATACATGAAAACAAAGGTTCAGACACTGTCACAGGGTCAATGGACACGTTCGCACACACTGGTCAAAAATCTGTGGTAATAATTACATTGGCGTCCCGGTCGGTCCTTGAAATGTTTGTGTCAGATGTACATACATACACATCTTCACCAAAATTAGAGAATGACATGTCAGTGCAACAAAATTGTGCTCGTTACAGTCGCAGCCTCTCTCCTTCACAAAGAAAATGTTGCTGTGTGCTCCGGTATACCTACTCCACGTAGCGTTAATGGACTGCCTTATCTCCTACCACTTCTCCTGCAATTATCAATTTATGCAGTCAGTGGAGCACTGCAGGCAGGTGTTTGCACACCGCCAGGCCTGCAGAGAGGAGCTGCGGACGTCGGAGGAGTAGGGATATGTTATACGGCCACCTTCTTTTGAGCGAACGCGCAACACTGCCGGCCCATGACTCCCTCCCCGCCAGCATATACCAGCAGTTAGGCACCGCACCCCCAGCACCTGTGAGTGGATTGAGCCACCGGCGCCGCCACTTTAAAATATCACGACATTCCCATACCACCTTGAAATGAAATGCCATTGAAGTGCTAATACTGCTTGCGCATGGCTCACTATATACCAGCAGGGATGCACCGCAGCCCCGCGCTTGTAAGTACATTCAATCACGGACGCCGCAACTTGTAAAATATAATTACGACCTACTGCTTTCAAGTAAAATATGATTGTGCTCCTGCTGTGGCGGTTGATGTCAGACTGCGCACAGATCACTATAGGGATGAATCTTATGTTACAGCCGCTCACAGCATTGCAGGCTGCACTGAAGCAGCAGACCGAGCACTTCATCATGCTGCTGTAATCTGTGCTGTTTCAAAGTGTGCACTGCAGAGCCACGCTTCCGCGCCGCCGCCGGCCCACCTATTGCAGCGTCTGTATGACGCGATTGTGTATATCCTCCTTGTTTCAGCAGTAACCATTGGGCAAAATCAGACTGACTCATGACGTCAGTGCTGAATGCCGCGGTGTCTGTGTCCAGAGCAACTCAGCCGACTCAGCCCGGCCGTAATCCTAATCATACGTAAAGAAGATCGGCGCAGATAAGAAATGTGCAAATAACGCTGCATTTTTACAGCATGCCTAAAGATGAAATAATGAAAGCAACAACATAAATCCATGCAAGAGACTTCATTTTGGAAAAGGGTCGTCTGCAAGCCCGGTGCTGCTTTCCTAACAAGCCTGGGAGTGGTGCACGCGCGAGCTGTAAGGAATGCAGGCGCGAAAGTAAAAGCTAACAAGCAGCAGCTGTTTTAGCACACTCGTGCTTGTGCTGGCATCCGCCTTGCGGGAGCGAGCAGCAGCGGCGTGAGAGCCATATGTTTTTAATTACCACGCGCGCCGCTGCTCGCTCCCGCAAGGTGGATGCCAGCACAAGCACGAGTGTGTGCTTGAAAATGAGCAGAGCGACGGCTAAAGGCCCTCCTATGCAGCGCATGCACGACCTAAAAATGAAAGGAGAACAAATGCCACCAATAGCAAAGGACAGCTGAAAAGAGATCAAAGAAAAAAAAGGAGCAGGGTCCCGGTCCTCAAGTCAAGTAGGCTAAAGAAGCAAGCCCAATCTGGGCGGTAGCGTCTTGATGGGACCCATTAGCAGAGTTCCGCATCAACGGTTAGCAGTCCCATTGGAGGCATGGCTTCTATGGTAGGACTCTGCAATAATGTGGGAAAGTGCGCCGTGGGAAGACTAGGTGCCAATCCACTCTAACCATCACAGAGGAACTTCTAACCATAACTAGCATAACAATGGAGAGGGGGGAAAGCGGGAGTGTGGGGGCGGGGGGAGAGCCGACAGGAAGGAGGAAGTAAAAGCTCTAGTTTTTTTAGTAGCCACTTTCAAAATACTGTTGTGAAGCAAGCTATAAAATCCACAGAGCCGGACTGGGTCACCTCCCATTCTCGCTCTGTGTATTCCGCGAAGGAAAGCGGGCATGCTGAGAAGCAGATGTCTGATGGATCCAGGTACAAGTAATTTCCTATTTGACCAGGCATAGAACTAGAAGTACTTCCTAACCCTTGGAAGATGGTTACGAATGCTGACATGGTTGATAGTGCCTGGAGTCTGCCAGCAGACTGTCTCGCAGGACTGGTTTCCTTATGATGCATGACAGCACTGAAAAACAGGGAGTGCACCAAGACCAGCAGCTGCCAAAATGGTGAGTATTAACTGATTCACTTGTTTTGTCGACACTGTTGAAGCTCAGTCAAGGGCTGTATGATGGCCTATTGCTCCGGATGGGAGGGATTGAAAATGTGGATGTCTCAGTAGAAAATGTATATGTACGAAAGTGAGAAGAAGTCTAAATAAGGCTGCAAGCTCCATCATGGTTGTATAGTACTTTATATTTTGCTACTTTGGAATTACCTTTGCTAGACAACAGAATTCCTTTGTAACAACGTTTGTTATTAATTTTTGGGTACTTGTACAACACCTTAGAGCATTGCACTTTAAATAACACACTTCACAATAAATTCTCTTAGACTATTAGAATAGCATAGTTGGATTCCAGAAAGGTGAGCAAAGACACTGCTAGAGAAGTCACTAGGTCCTGATAATACTTTAATATGTTCACTGTAAATTCAAGCTGAAATGATTTGTACTGACTGATTAGTTATTTTTCCCTTCATTTATTTGTATTCAGTTTTAAAACTGTGTACGTTAGAGGAAGAGCACTACTTATTGATTTTTGTATCAATCAAAAAAAACACACACTTTTATAGGTTCTGTTCAGCTTTGTTTAAAGAGGCTCAAAGCTTCTTGACCATCTTTAAGTCTCTCACTCAAACAGTATGTTCCCTTCCTGTATTCCCCAAGATACCCCTTGAAGTTACTGTTATTTAACAGTACATGGCGGGAGAGGATACTCTCAAACATAATTATTGTGTATGACTGGAGGGAAGGAGCGGTATGGGGACCAATATGGCCATGGATCTGTTGGGCTCTCGATTGGCTCACTGATATCCTCTGGTGCTGTGCAACCTGAGGGTGTTGAAGAGGCGCTGCTTGTCGGCTGATTATTGTGCTGATTAAGTACATGCCCTGGCGTGCATACTAGCAAAGGAGTGGCTGGACGATCACCTTAGATGGCTCAGGCCCAACCTCTAAACAACATGGCGTAACACGTGCTGTTTCTCAGTGCGCTCTTAAGCCTTGCCACTGACTGCATGAGTGGATTGGGCAAGCACTGGCCGCAAAGAGACTGGTAGGGTCTGTGGTCGAGGGACCTGGAATTACAGCTTCAGTTTTTCAGCCACAACCTGAATTATTGCACTATGGAAGTGTGCAGAGGATGACGTGGAAGGGTATAACTTCTTCCCCCTGTGTGGTTGTTGTATTGAGGAGGGCCAGTTGCATCGGACCTTGCCATGGCAGGGAAAAAGAGTAAAAGAGGACCTTTAACTTCAGAAGAACACAACCAAAATGAAGCAAATCAGGATTAGGTTTGGGTCTTCGGGATTCTACTCAGTTAACAGATGAGCGGACTATTATAAATGCACTAGACGCTGCTTTTGGGGTGATGATCTTTGAGGTGGTGACAACTTAAGATTGTGGAAGGGAAACCCGGAATTCGGTAATGGAAATAATAGTGCAATCGACTGATTACAAAATGGAGAGGAGTGCAGATGTTGGAGTTGCAATTGGTAGACACGTCCTCAAAGGTAAAGGATTTGTACTCTTTGCAGTTTGCACTACTGAGGCATGCTCTTTAAACACAATCCAATAGTAACCAAGTTGCACCCACAAACAAATACTACATAGCTCTTCATCCCCCTACAATAGAGCTTGTTCAAGGCTATGATTGTTGCAGCCGTCATACTTGAACACACTTATCTCTGTGCATCCAGTCCTTATGTCCATACAGATACACTGATATGTACTGTTAAAAGTCAAAGGTATGTAATGTAGAGAGCGCTGCAGTTTACATTACTAAGGAGCATTGTGAAACTGCAGTTGTATATTAAACATATGCTGCACCGACAAGCAGTTCTTTATAGCTGCTTTTGCCATAACCTACAGAAGCACCTTCTCAGCTTTTGATTGTAACAAACCTAATAT
Source organism: Calotriton arnoldi (assembly GCA_963921515.1). NCBI lineage: Eukaryota > Metazoa > Chordata > Amphibia > Caudata > Salamandridae > Calotriton > Calotriton arnoldi. The sequence goes on from CAWUFW010001193.1 coordinate 2,684,553, forward strand.
CCAAAAACCACCAATTCATGATGCATGTTCAAACCTTAACACCTAACAACAAGCATTGGCATAGCCAATAGGTCTCGCCTTTGGGGCCTTATAAGTGTTTAGCCAGAGCTATTGACTTTGCCAATGTCTTCAAGCTGTGCTGTAGAGAAGTGTGGCTGCTGTGCAGCATGCTGAAAAGTTATAATAAAAAAGTGTCAGAAGCATTTTTGTTACTTTATATGTGACCAAGAAGGCATTATGTAAAACTGAACGACCATATTAAAAAAGTATTTACAATAAAAACTTTCCTCAGTTTTCTTTTGTTCTTGCAATGCTGGCAACTTGTTTCTGCCTATTGCAATGGTTGTTTGTTAAAGCTTTTTTTTTGAGGGGGCATAAACAATCGGAGGGTGAAGGTTGGGAACTACTACCTGTATTATAACACTAGCAGCGGCCAGACGCTAGGGGAGAATCAACAGATGCCAGATTCCGAGAGCAGGCTGAGGTGGTGCTGAGTGATGCTGAGGTGGTAGTGATGGTGATGGTGACTGTTGCGTAGACGATGCTGAGGTGATGCTGAATGATACTCAGGTCTTGCTGAGTGATACTGCTGTGGTGCTGAGTGATGCTGTGGTGGTGCTGAGTGATATTGTCTTGGCGCTGAGTGATGCTGTGGTGGTGCTGAGTGATATTGTCTTGGCGCTGAGTGATGCTGTGGTGGCCCTGAGTGATGCTGTGGTGGCCCTGAGTGATGCTGTGGTGGCCCTGAGTGATGCTGTGGTGGCCCTGAGTGATGCTGTGGTGGCCCTGAGTGATGCTGTGGTGGCCCTGAGCGATGCTGTGGTGGCCCTGAGCGATGCTGTGGTGGCCCTGAGCGATGCTGTGGTGGCCCTGAGCGATGCTGTGGTGGCCCTGAGCGATGCTGTGGTGGCGCTGAGCGATGCTGTGGTGGCGCTGAGCGATGCTGTGGTGGCGCTGAGCGATGCTGTGGTGGCGCTGAGCGATGCTGTGGTGGCGCTGAGCGATGCTGTGGTGGCGCTGAGCGATGCTGTGGTGGCGCTGAGCGATGCTGTGGTGGCGCTGAGCGATGCTGTGGTGGCGCTGAGCGATGCTGTGGTGGAGCTGAGCGATGCTGTGGTGGAGCTGAGCGATGCTGTGGTGGCGCTGAGCGATGCTGTGGTGGCGCTGAGCGATGCTGTGGTGGCGCTGAGCGATGCTGTGGTGGCGCTGAGCGATGCTGTGGTGGCGCTGAGCGATGCTGTGGTGGCGCTGAGCGATGCTGCGGCGCTGAGCGATGCTGCGGCGCTGAGCGATGCTGCGGCGCTGAGCGATGCTGCGGCGGCGGCGCTGAGCGATGCTGTGGCGGCGGCGCTGAGCGATGCTGTGGCGGCGGCGCTGAGCGATGCTCTGGCGGCCCTGAGCGATGCTGTGGTGTTGCCGAGTGAGAGATAGAGTGAAGATATAATGCCCAATTAGAGAGGGTGGTGAGAGAGAGAGAGAAAGGGTGTACATAGAATAAAGAGTGGAGCGGGATAGAGAGAGAGAAAGAAGGGGAGAAAGAGTGAATGAAGGAGTTTGAAAGAGAAACAGATAAAGGGGTGAGAGAATGAAAGGCTAAAAAAGATAGAGAGCGGAGAGTTAATTAAGTAGAGAGAGAATTAGAGAGGGGAGAGAGAGAGGAGAGAGACAATAAGAGTGGGGGGTGTGGAGTTTAAATAGAGTGAAGAAGTGACGCGGAAAAAGTAACCTTAAATATAGCTTTGTGCTTTGCGCGAATAAATATTTTAAAAAAAAACGAGTGAGACAAAAATACTGGTAATTAGGCTGTGACTCCCAATATAAAACAAATAGCGATACAAGGTGAAATCAACCCACCGAAGCAATATTTCTAACTAGACAAAAAAAAGCTTGCATTTCAATGCTAATCACTGTTGTTTTTCATGTGACTGTAGTCCAGGGCCGTCAGTTGGTAATGTGAGCTGCTGCTGCGATTGAAACATCAGAGTTAATGAGCCATGACGAGGAAATGAGGAAGAGATAGGAAACCCAGATGGCAGCTGCGCGCGTGCACGCCATCGTGAACGCAAGCTGGTCGCCAGCCGAAAGCCAGTGGGTTTGCACTTTCAAAACCCGCTTACTAAAACTCTCGGCCAGACCAGCGCAAGCGCTGGTGCAGGCCGAGACCTAAAAACCTCCCTCAATGACAGTATACTATTTCCATGCAGCCCATGCCTTTTAGCAAACGACCGAAAAAATACAACATGCAAAGCACTTGCAAAGAAAAAGAAACAAACGTTAAAATGGTCGCAAAGTAAGATAACCATTATAGAACACTGATTTAACCTTCCAATGCAAACAACTGATTTTTATTTTTATTGTCCTCACTCCTTCGAGCTGCAATCGCCCAAAAGAATGTGTGAAATTCCGTCCAAGAGTCAATCGCTGATGACTAAAGCCCTTTCTATAATTTCAATGTTGTATATTGTGGTATATACACTATATGTTAGTTGTGTATTGTGGTGTCGTGAGCCAGACAGATAAGCCCATCTGTAGCGACACCTTAAAAAGGCCATTTATGTTTGTCGATACATATACCCATTAGAACAAAGAATCTTGTTTTGCCCATCCCTCTAAACTCTACAAATGAAGCTCCTATTATAATGTGAGGTTCAGTGTTGATTGCAGCAGAGAAATGTAAAACCTCTATATTCCAACAGCTGCATGTCTCTGTCACATGGATCACACATAACAATGACTTTGTATTATGTACAATAATTTTGACAAATTTCTTATTAATCTACCTGAAACCACATATGGAAAAGGGGATAGTGCATTCTGTGCTTTTGTGCACACGAAATCCAAGAGGTGAGAAAGCAAATTTCCCAGACAATTGTAGGCTCTGTCGAGTTATAGTTTTTCCCTGGTCATTTGATGGTTTGGACCTCTCTAGCGGCAGGTGTTCTGTATTTGGGATATTAATCGGCATGCTACGTTCTATATAAAATGTTGCGTACAGCAATTTCCGCATAAAGGAGGGAAAATTAGTTGACACATTGTCCAATCTAACCAAGGTGCATCAACATAAAATGGCTTTAGATTGGCATCCAGGTTGTTCATATGTATATTAAACAGTACTGGAGGTAGGGATCTGCAGCCCTGACTTTCGCACTTTGTTATTGGAATTTGTTTGCTTCCCATCAATATCCAATCTTAACCTTGCAGAGGTCAGAGCTTCCATTCACCTAATCTTCTCCATGAAGTCTGGGCAGAAACCTATAAGCAAAGCCACTAGAATTATGAGACTACGGAAAGACAAATTATAGAATAAGAAATTGCAAATTGTGCAGTATAATACAGCACTTTCTATAGCAGTATTTCGCTATGTAGCCATGTTGGTATACATAACTAAAGTCTGGACAAACATTTCACCTCTGTATGACTTTAACAGTGGAATGCAGAAATAGACAAAGGTGACCAAGAAAAACTGAAGGAATTTTTATTGTGCACAGTACCACTTGTTTTTGAGTAACTTTTGATCCATTTGGTTGGAAATATATATATTTTTTAATCTGCAAATTATGCAGGATATGGTGGAACATCTGTGGTATGCCATAATTGAGCAGAAAATGATGTGGTTACAATTTGTTAATTCAAGTGGTGCTCCCTATGTCCTTTAAATTCACTTACGCTTATCCAACTCAGTAAAAGCACATTTTGTGCCCAGAAATGTGTTCTTTCATGTATTCATACTTAATAATCATGATAAATAGATGGATCGGTTTATTACATTTGCTGTTTTCCTTCTGGAATCGCGCTGGGCATCTCGCTGGATAGCCAGGGTCTCCAGATCGGGCGTTCTAGAATGAAGTTAGCAAAGGTTTGTCTATCGTATCGAAAAATAATATTGGGCAGAATTTCCTTGAGTTTGATTTTCAAGCCTTTTTGGAAATTGATTTGGTTTCAGTCAGCCTCACAAGCCTTGGTGAAGCTTCACTGGCTCCCTGTGCATCAAAGTATTCTCCTTAAAGCTCTTTGTATCACCTATATAGCACTTCAGGGATGAGGTCCAGCCTCCTTAAGAGAAAAACCTAAAAGGTATTTTCCCAATAGGACTCTTAGGTCCAGTACAGCCAGGAATCTGGTGGTGCCACCCTACAAGCGCTCCTCCTGGGAAGGTAGGAGGTTTATGGTTTGCACGACTCAAAACTGGAATAGGCTTCCCTTAGAAGTAAAATCTGCCCCTCTCTTTGGAGTCTCTGCAAGCTTTTAAAAACTTGGCTCTTCACTAAATCCTAACTGTGTTCTTTGTTTCCTTGTTTCTTAGTGCTGAGACGCCTCGGGGTATTCATTTGCGCTTTACAAAACTCAAAATCAAATCAAATTTGATTATTTCCTTGACCCAGGAAACCAGCCTGAGTACATTACTTAGTTTGCCCCACAGGATGAAAGCCCACTGCACTAGGGATTCGTTTTTCTATAAAGGTTTTTGCTGGAACTCAGTCTCGCCATGGGGCTTTACACAGCAAACACAAGGAGATGATGGACGGAGCGCTGAAACTTTTCAGACACTCACCCCCAGTCACAGATCTAGGTTGAATCCATCATCATTCTTTAGCTCACTTCGCCACCCCAGTTCAGACACAGCTATATGCAAATCAGTCTTGACCCTGTGCCTCATGGGAACAGTCCAGCCCGAACTGCCAAGCCATGTCTTCCCTGGACCGGAAACAAGCATCCTGGGACCGGCTTCGGGCTAACAGCCCTCAACAGCCAGGCTAGCTTGAATCCAGTGGCAAAGTGAGCAACGGACCCACGTCTGGGCATACCCTGCCAACTTAGGGCGAACAAAGCAAACACAAGGAGATGATGGACGGAGCGCTGAAACTTTTCAGACACTCACCCCCAGTCACAGATCTAGGTTCAATCCATCATCATTCTTTAGACGTGGGTCCCTTGCTCACTTTGCCACTGGATTCAAGCTAGCCTGGCTGATGAAGGGTGTTACCCAGAAACCGGTCCCAGGATGCTTGTTTCCGGTTCAGGGAAGACCTGGCTTGGCAGTTCGTGCTGGACTGTTCCCATGAGGCACAGGGTCAAGACTGATTTGCATATAGCTGGGTCTGAACTGAGGTGGTGAAGTGAGCTAAAGAATGATGGATTCAACCCAGATCTGTGACTGGGGGCGAGTGTCTGAAAAATGTCAGCGCTCCGTCCATCATCCTCTTGTGTTTGCTTTGTTCGCCCTAAGTTGGCAGGGTATGCCCAGATGTGGGTCCCTTGCTCACTTTGCCACTAGATTCAAGCTAGCGTGGCTGATGAAGTGTTACCCAGAAACCGGTCCCAGGATGCTTGTTTCCGGTTCAGGGAAGACCTGGCTTGGCAGTTCGTGCTGGACTGTTCCCATGAGGCACAGGGTCAAGACTGATTTGCATATAGCTGGGTCTGAACTGAGGTGGTGAAGTGAGCTAAAGAATGATGATGGATTCAACCCAGATCTGTGACTGGGGGCGAGTGTCTGAAAAATGTCAGCGCTCCGTCCATCGTCCTTTTGTGTTTGCGTGGGGCTTTACACAGCCTCACCCTGGACCTTCCCGGAGAACATTCTGAAGCATAAAAGGTTTCATCTTTGCCCGCTTTTTGTTCTTGGTAGGTCATTCAGTCCAAGAACCCTTCAAGTAGCAGAGAGTCTGGAAAATAACCATTGCCCTTTTCAGTTTTTACCCGTAGTGTGGGGCTAGCAAATCAGGTGCCCCATGCTAAGGGATTCTAAAACCCTGTATCTTTCTTTTGGAGGGTCGAATACAGACTACTCCTGTTGCTTTTGTTGAAAACTTTTTAGGTCTCGCCTGGCGTTAGCAGCGCGCATGCACTGCTTTCGCCATGCGAGGGCTTCTTGGAATCTATACGATTCCAGAAGTCGTGTCGCTGCTCCGCCTGCAATTTGGAATAGTGTGCGTCGTTTTGCTTCATGGATGATGCAAAAGACAGTGTAATGATTGCACCAGAGGCAATCATTACACTGAGAGTTGCCACCCTGTCCGCTTTTGGCACCGCCCACCGGGATTGGCTCTTTTACTTGCAGCGTGACACAGTGCCTTCTACTTGCTGGGTGAGCACTTTCTTTTTTTCATTCGCACAATGGCATGACAGCTTTTTTTAAGTCGGCGGTATCATGGCGTCCTCACAAGCGCAGTAATTGTAACGGACGCGTGTTTAGCTTTACTTTGTATGCACGTTGTGAAGCGCGATGTTCTGAGCAATGGTGATTTATAGAACCAGTATGATTTTGTTCACGAAGATTACGTGCTTTTGTATGTCACACACTAATGGCAACTCTAGGCGCCTGGGTGACCTTAGTACTTCGGAAAGGAGCCGGACTCCAACTACAGAGTCCAGTGAGGACCCCTCCGCCCCCTCTTCCACGGCCCGTTAAGCTTCTAAAAGTGCAGCTAGAGGGCGCGACGAGCTCATCGTTCATGCTCATTCAGTCCTTGAGGTCTCTGCTGAGACTGCTTTTAGGAGTTCCAAAACTACCCAAGGGCGACAACCAGTCCTCCTGTACTTCATTCATGCAGCGTCACTGTCCAGATCGGGGCAGTGAGATGCATGCATGTATGTACCGGGAGAGAGTCCCGCCAAGCTTAGTGCTGCTGACTGGAAAGATAGGGCTAGCCTGGAGCCTCTCTTCTGACATGGAGCTAGGTGGCAGCTATGCTGTTTGTTTGAAGTGTAAATCAGCGTGTTGTGCACACTAGTGTGGTATAGAAAGTGGTTGGATGGCTGACAAACTTGACACACAAGGGGAGGAGACGATACTGACATTCAGGGGCTGTCACGCATATATTCGATAGAAAAGCCACATCCGTTGTGTAGAGCGCCGCGCTGCCCCGTCCCTGCGGCTTTTAGGTGCTTTAATGAACAGAAAATAAAACTAGCGGTTGCACAGAAAATGCCCGGAATTTTGAGGGGGCACTTCAATTCGCCGTTCTGTAAAACACGTGAGAGCGCGGAAATCACTAAGCGAGAACCGCGGTTACCTGTTGAAAGTTAACGAGCAGACTTGCGCTTTCCCCTTGCTAGTGTTGTGGCCCCTCCTTACTCCGGTGCATCCTCCCCACCCACGCAGCCAGCCCGTACATTCAGGTAGGGTGTCCGGAGCAGCCTACGACAGCGCGCTCCTTCCCTTGCTATGCGCGTGACTTAGCATGTTTCTTCTGGGTGTAGCATGTCCAAACAAGCACCATTTGCCTCTCTACAAGCCCGACTTGGTTAAAACATCATCCAATTATGTGACCGATTTAGACCACACCCACGAAGAAACTGCTGTAAACATCGCCTCCGCACCCAGCGTGTAGTGTGCTTCTAGCAACACTGCGTCCAGCGCTCCACCACAGTCTGAACCGCTTCAAGGTGCAAGGTGGAGCGGTATAAAAAAAAACTCTACATGAACGTCCGGATCAAACGCACCTACAGCCCAAAATACACCTGCCTTTTGGGCCAGCAGAAAAAGAATCTGTGGAGGGATTTATTTATGTGCAGGGTGAAAAGACTTTGAAAACCAAAAACCAGGACATTTGGCAAATATAGAACTACAATTTTATAACCCGGGGGCACAGAATGACAGATGACAGTGCTCATCAGCATAGAAACACAGACTGCAAGGTACTAAGTGAATACATTAAATGCAACTTTTAAGCCCAGTATCGTGCATGTTAATTACATAGCTTTTCTATAACAGCTGCTGTCTAGTCCTGCCTTGGAATCCACAAAAACACGCCTCCTTGTGTTTTTAGTCGACCTCTGCTGAAAAACGGAACATGAGCTAGCTAAATTTGCCAGGACAGCTGATAACTGGGACTGAACCGGCAAATCCGGGACACCTGGCTGGCCATCCTGCTATGCAAGGGTTTTGTTCAATGCAACATGCTGCACCTCTCCCACCTCCGTTATCTTTTACCATAGCTACCAAGTGACCCATCATGTGTGACATCTTCATCTGGCCCTGAAAATCATACACTCCCAGCTGACTGAAATATGCAGTAGTGTCCTTTGGCAAACACATCCATAAGTTATTTTTGTCACCACTATCCAATGTATTTTATCGCTCACCCATACATTGGTGCATTCCAACCTTGCCATCCACTAACCAATATGACTCGTATCAAAACAATACGAAACAAACAAAATATCAACAGATCACTTTGACTTCTGTTAATAAGAATTCCAAAACTACAAGTGGTGCCTAGAGCTATACAAGTGGCTGGATTGTGCTATACAAAAGCACTCACTATATCATAACACTTGATATAGGGCCACTTTGCAACTAAGATTTTTTGGGGAAGAAATGCAAAAAGGCATTTTGGAGGCACCATGAACATAGAAATCTCTCACTCATTCTCTGGATCAAGGCTCTCCAATCTTTTCTGTAATAAGAGCTGCTTAAGTTCAATGAAAATCATCTTGGGCTACTAACATTCTTAGTGTTGTAATAGTGAGCACATCCCCCAAAATTACATAGTAGCTACCTGTGCAAGATTACCAGAAGAGGTCACCTTGCCAGTAGTAATATAACAAGCATTGAAAATGCAATAGGTCTCGCCTTTGATTAAGTTAAAGCCATTTGCTTTGCTAATGGTATTGTAGTCTAGCTTTGCATTATTTAGTGTATATTTGTGATATGTGCATATAATTGCTCTCCCCTCGCCCCTTTCGTCTGCCTCATGCTATTGTAATACTCACAATACGAAATTAACCACATACTATTCTTCTATTTATTCACCTCCGAAATCTGAAACACTGCTCTTTTCCTACTAACGCTATGCTTTAAACTACTACACATCTAACAAAAGAATTCTAACTACATACAACTACAACATATCACAAATATACACTAAATAATGCAAAGCTAGAATACAATACCATTAGCAAAGCAAATGGCTTTAACTTAATCAAAGGCGAGACCTATTGCATTTTCAATGCTTGTTTTCCTTTGTGGCAATAAGTTGTTCCTACTACTGCCTGACTTTTGCCACTGTCTCAGTCACTCTTTTTGAAGGGTGGCATGAGATGGTTCTTCGACTGTCACACTTTGGGGGACCTGGTTTATAACGATAACAAAACTTAACATTATTATTTCAAACTAGGGCCTTGTGGTTACTTGATCTTCACTAATGGGGTTTATGATTGAGGAAAAGAACTGTGGGACCACAAGTTCCAACTCTATATTGCTCCACTTAATTGCCTTCTTATTGCATGAAATTGTACAGGAGGGGCCCTAATTCCCCTGATGAACAGATGAGTCCTGGTCACCTTCTGCTTTTGCACCACTTCTAAATCTTTAAGCAACGGTAAGCACTCAATAGTTGCTATTTTATAGTCTATAAGGAAACCCTGAGTAGTTTTTCTAAAAGTATCTTCTGCAGGAGAATCTGAAGGAAAGTTCCCATTTAAATTTTCCAGACTGTGATCAGATGTAAATAGAGCTTCCTGCCTTGTCGTTGGTGCTAGTGTGTATTTAACAGTCCCCTCCACCTTCTCAATCTGTAATAGGCCTCAAAATGTGTTTAAATCTGCATCAGAGGGACCTGCTTGCAGTAAGAAGAACCAGCTCCAGTATATTATGTGCAAAAACAACAATTGATGGACAGAATGCAGAACATTGTCATACATTCACCCCAGTACAGAGATCTGGGCCTAAATCCATCGTTTTTTGCTCACCATGCCATTCCAGTTTGAACCCAGCCATATGCAACTCGGTCTAGACCCTGTGCCTCATGGGAACAGTCCAGCCCGAACTGCCAAGCCAGGTCCTCCCTGGACTGGAAACAAGCATCCTAGGACCGGTTTCGGGGTTTCACCCCTCTTCAGCCAGGATAGCTTGATTCCAGTGGCATGGAGAGCACTGGACCCACGTCTGGGCCTACCCCCCCCCACTCGGGGTGACAAATGCAAAAACAATTTGTGAGCAGAAGAATGATGAATTTAACCCAGATCTCTTGACTGGGGGTGAATGTTTTGATTTGTTCTGCATTCCGTCCATCAATTGTGTGTCTTTTGCTTTCTCGCCCTAAGTGCGCCAGGTATGCCCAGACGTGGGTCCTGGGCTCACTGTGCCACTGGAATCAAGCTATCCTGGCTGAAGAGGGTGAAACCCCGAAACCGGTCCTAGGATGCTTGTTTCCGGTCCAGGAGGACCTGGCTTGGCAGTTCGGGCTGGACTGTTCCCATGAGGCACAGGAGTCAAGACTGATTTGCATATGGCCAGGTCTAAACTGGGGTGGCATGGTGAGCAAAGAATGATGGATTTAACCCAGATCTCTTGACTGAGGGTGAATGTTTTGATTTGTTCTGCATTCCGTCCATCAATTGTGTGTCTTTGCCTCCAGTATATTATGTGGCATACCCTTGCCTCCATATTTGTTGCACGAACCAGGTTTCCTATACACACAAGTTCTTAAAAGTTATTCAAGTTAACTTTGGAAATCGAAATTCTCCATTTCAGATGGAAGGCCAGCGCATTCCAGCATGAGCTCAAAGTAAGTGAATGAATTTGGCACCCCTGGGCCTGTATTACAAAGTGCCCCAAGAGTGCAACAGGCGTGGCATATTTCGGTATTCCAGAAAGGGCTTTAGACACTTGCGAAGCCCCTGCTGGAATACTGATCGCAGTGGTGCACCCATATAACCATTCATAATCGCACAAGGGGGAGAGAGAAGACCATGTGGGTAAGCCCACTCACCTTCCTAGGACAAATTACTAATCACAACAAGAGAGGAAGCCCCCAAAAAAAGTCTCTAGTAACAGTCTCAAAAGAACTTCATAAATAGACCCTCATCCACTAGTGTCTGCTATTTGCATCACCAGTGTTCACTTGTGGTATGCTTCATCATTGGGTCGTCATTCCAGGTACCCAGTGTACGGGAATGGGCTCAACCTTCATGGGAATGGAGCTTTCCTAGATATTCTCGAGTTTGTTTGCGGGTCTTGCAGTGGGGGGGTCTGCGGTAAAAACTACTAAAATCACCCCCTACTCCTAGTTAGTGTTATTCACTGGAGTTGGGATAAGGTTAAAAATGGAAAGCAATGTAAACTTAGGAATGAGCCAATGATTCCTTACATCTGCCAAGGTCAATGGTCTACAGGTTTCAGCCGAGTGCACCCACAAGGGTCTTGTGCCTTTTGTCAGGACCTATATCCAACAGAGCCCCAGTGTAGATATCAGGACAGTATCCTATTATCAGATAACTTCGGGTCGAGTTCGTGCTATATAAAACTAAAAATACATTTAAAAAAAGCTGCAGTGATTTACTAGAGATGTAAACCACTTACTGATCTTGGAGGGTGCAATAGCTCTTACCAAATCTTCACGGGTACAATCACCCTTACCTTCAGGAGAGGCTCTCTACGGTCCCATAGGGTACAGTGGAGGCAGGCTGTTCCTGTACTCGAACAGTCATCAAAGAGACTGTCTTGGGTCTGCCATCCCCTCGATCCTCCCTGAAGCTGATGCCTGTATTGGACACTAGTGGATGAGGGTCTCTGTATGAAATTCTATTGAGACTGTGTCGCGGGGTAAAGGAATGTACGAGGCGGGCTGGTATATGCAAGGGTGTTTATTTGGTCAATAGAGCTTGTCGGGGTGAAAGACAATGTCCAGGGCAGCGCCGTCCACTCTCTCGTCAACGGGGGAACTAGCTTTTCGGAGATCACGTTGTCGTCACGCACATCCCAGGTAGTGGTATGTAAGAAACAAAAGAGAGCAAGCCTTAATATCAGGCGGTTCTGCAGTGATGAGGGAAGGGGTTAGTGAGGGAGCACCAGGATGCCGGGGACGTGAGGGAATATGGGGAAAACCAATCACCGAGACACGGGGGATTACCCGGTACACAAGGCTATGGATACCACCCACGCTCAACTGCCACCCGGGAAGGAGGTAACCGCCCGTCTCCCAGACCCCCGGAGTCGGTCACGAACCTGTTGAAGCCACGAACCTCCAGGTCCGTGGCAGGGCGCTTGGCGGGGAATGCCTCCTGGCTCCTCGTCGGTCTGTCCTGCGTCGATACGAGGTTCCTCGGTTGTCGCGCTGCGTCCTCTCGGTTCCGCTGGTCTTGGGAGCTTTTGTCCGTATTCTCCACCGTTCTGCTCACCTTCCTCCTGACGGGTGGTCCAGCCTTTTCGTGTCGGCGAATCCCGATCCGTGATGTCATCGGGGGCGGGGCCTGGCTGCAGGTTGGCTCCGGGGTTAAAGGGCCAGAAACCTGGGATATCCGGAGTCCCAGGGTCGCCGATGGCAACCTCAGCGTCCGGAAGCTGTAAACAAGAAAAGGGATCCGCCAAAGGTGAGTCCCGAGGTCGCCCCATGGGAGCGGGAGGGAACGAATCCTGACACACCCCTCCCCAAGAGTAGTCCCGGTCGGGGACACAAGGCATTCGGGAGAGAAAGTCCGCGTTAGAGTTGGCCGTACCCTTCCTATGGCGGACTTCAAAAGCAAAGGGCTGGAGGGAAAGGAACCAGCGCATAACGCGTGGGTTGTTGGATTTATTCTGGCTCATCCATACTAACGGGGCATGGTCCGTATATAGCAAGAAACGGTTGCCTTCCAGATAATACCGCAGCTTTTCTATGGCCCACTTCACTGCCAGGCATTCCTTCTCGATAACCGGGTATCTTTGCTCTCGGGGGAATAGTTTCCGGCTAACGAAAAGGACAGGTTTCTCGCTACCATCAGGAGTTATCTGGGCTAGAACTGCTCCAATGCCGAGTTCAGAGGCATCTGTTTGAAGGATAAAAGGCTGACTGAAGTCTGGAGAGACCAACACAGGCCCACTAGTGATCGCCGTTTTCAACTTCTGTATGGCTTCTAACACTTGAGGGGAGGGACGTAGGACCGCGTCCCTGGTGGCGGATTTCTTTAGTAGATCCGTCAAGGGTGCCGCTATCTCAGAGTACTGTGGGATAAAACGTCTGTAGTACCCAAGGAGGCCCAGAAAAGCCCGGACGTCCTTCTTGGACGTGGGAATCGGTGTTTCGGTAATGGCTTTAATTTTTTCTTTCTGTGGTTCAATACAACCGTTCCCCAGCAGGTACCCAAGGTATTTCACACGGTGAAATCCCACACGAGACTTCCGGGCGTTGATGTGTAGGCCTGCGGCCTGCAACTCCTGTACTACCAGACGACAGTGTTCAAAGTGTTTTTCCCAAGTGGGACTGAAGATCACTATATCGTCTAGGTAGGCAGAGGAGTATGCCTGATGGGAACGCAATACCTTATTCATCAAGCGCTGGAAGGTCGCTGGGGCGCCGTGCAAACCAAAAGGCAAAACAGTGAACTCGAACAGACCGTCCGGGGTAGAAAAGGCGGTCTTTTCCTGATCACTGCTTCGCAGGGGCACCTGCCAGTATCCTTTAGTCAAGTCCAGAGTGGTGATATACCGGGCGTTCCCTAGCTTTTCCGTTAATTCGTCTACTCTGGGTAAGGGATATGCGTCCAGCTTAGAGATGGCATTGACTTTCCGAAGTCAATACAGAAACGAATAGAACCGTCCGGCTTGGGTACGAGGACTATGGGGGAAGTCCACTCGCTCTGTGATGGCCTGATTACACCCATTTGTAGCATTTTACGTACTTCGTCTGACACGGCTGCCCGACGGGCCGCCGGTAGTCTGTAGGGCTTTTGTTTTACTACCTCGCCTGGTTTTGTCTCTATGTGGTGTTCCACCAGACTGGTCTTTCCGGGACTGTCCGAGAAGAGGTTTTTGTGGGGGACAAAAAGGTTTAGCAGTTCTGTGAGCCTGTCGCTAGGAAGCTCTTCGTTAACCACTAGGTGTTCAAGGGTACAGGGATAGGCATCCTCGGGGAGGGATATCTGAATGTTCTGTGGAGGGGCTCCTATCCATTTTTTTAGCAGGTTAACGTGGTATTACTGGGTCTTATGGGGACTCATCTGAAGACGATAGGTGGTTCTTCCTATGGTCCCTATCACTTTGTAGGGCCCTTCCATTCGCTCTTTATCTTGGACAGAGAGGACGGTAACAGAACCAAGGCCCAATCGTCTACCTGTAAGAAACGCCATTTTTTTCCTTTATCATAATGGTGTCTCTGCTTCTCCTGACTCTTTTCTAGGTTCTTATGTGCAAGGTCTCGTAGCTTACCGATCCTAGACTTCAAATGTAGGGAGTAATCTAGGAGGCCCTGGGTGTTGTTTTCTTCCTTTTCCCAGGTCTCCCTCGTCATCTCTAGCAGAGTTCATGGTTGGCGACCATAGAGGAGCTCAAATGAAGAACATCCCAAGCTACTCTGGGTCTGCCCTCGGATGACAAAGAGAGTCAGGGGAAGGAGACGGTCCCAGTTCTTTCCTTCACTCACCAACATTTTCTTTAGGGTTAGCTTTAAGGAGCCGTTGTATCTCTCGACTAAGCCGTCTGTCTGTGGATGATAAACAGAAGTCTTAATATGTTTCACATCCAACATCTTGGGACATTAGTTTGGAGACAAACGGCGTCCCTTGGTCGGTTAGTATTTGTTGGGGAAAACCCACCCGGGAGAAGAACTCCAGTAGCTTGTCCGCAATGATTGCGGTGGTCTGGGCCCTGAGGGGAAAAGCCTCGGGGAAGCGAGTACAATAATCAACCAATACCAAGACGTATTGGCACCCCTTTGTGGATCGGGGTAGGGGGCATATGAGATCCATACCTACGCGTTCAAAGGGGTGACCTACGATGGGCATTGGCTGTTGGGGAACAGGTGGGGGATGGTAGGGGTTTTTCAACTGACAGACGGAACACTCCTGGCAGTACTTCTTTATCTGCGCATATATACCGGGCCAGTAGAAGAACCGCAGAATGTTCTCTGTTTTCTGGGCGCCTAAGTGACCGGCTAACAGGTGTGAATGGGCAAAGAATAGGATCTGTTCCCTAAAGTCCTTGGGTACTAGGAGTTGGGGAGGCACGGTAGGACCAGCGGCCCTGTAGAGGAGGCCATTCTGTATTAGGAAAGTGGGATACGACGGGTTCTGGCCCAGAAGGATGTTTCTGGCCTCTTGCCAGGCATGGGAAAGGTTGGTATCGTTCGATTGAGCCCAGCAAAAGTTTTTGTCTATCTTCCAGGGTTCCTGAGTCAACAGGGCAGGGACGCTGTCTTTATGGGCTGTCTTACGTATGGTGTCTAGGAAGAGGGAAAGAAAGTCAGGGTTCTCGGTACCCAATATTATGTCCTCAGGAGACTAGACATGAGCCCTACGATGACAGTCGATGGACCCCTTTTCCCTTGGCAGTGAATGGGTACCCTAGCTGTGGGATAGACACGTACGTCCCCATGGACGCACCGTATTGCTACTCGTCCCCCGGGGATCCTCTCTTCTGGCCTAATTAAGTGCTGTCTAATCATTGACTGCCGACAACCTGAGTCCAAGAGAGCAGTGACAGGATGAGCGTTGATAGTGACACTTACGTAAAAGCAGCGCCCCATTT